>CAJNDV010000134.1:0-10651 GCA_905221635.1 Symbiodinium sp. CCMP2456
GGCATGCATCCACGATTCCTTGATCTGAGGTGCCCTGGGCACAGAGCATGTCATCGAGGATTTGGCCAGCATAGGCAGAATTGCACTGCTGGTTGCTGAGGGCGAGAACCATGCCCTCTTGAATGATCGACGGTGAAGACCCCCCGCTCGCCAAAGTGCCCCAGCCGGTGATGAAGCACTCCTGACCCACCGGCACCTCGACGTCGGGCAGGCATGCCGTTGTTGCGCATCCCATCTCAACCTCTTCGGTCAATTCAATGAGAGCGAAGTCGTGGGTCATAGTGTTCGAGTTGTAGTCCGGATGCGATATGACTTGCTGGACTTGATAGGTTCGCTCGTGTTGATCCTGGTCGGAGTCCTTGTTGAAATCTCCCGTCACGACCACCATGCTGCCGCCTCCATCAACACAGTGAGCTGCTGACATCACCCACCTTGAGGAGATCAAAGTGCCTCCGCAGAAGTGGAAGCCACTGGCTGTGCGCAGGCTCACCTGCCAGCCCCACTCACATTCACTCGCATCCTGTCCATTCACGATCTTCGGTCCGTTGATGCCATTTCGAGTGAAGCGCAGAGGGGTACTGTCCGGCCCCTTTTGACCACAGGAACCTCGGGAGGAGCTGCCAGTCGCGTTTGCTGCAATCTGTGCAAGAGGCTCTCCGAGCTTGCCAGTGGAGGTGCCCCAGTAGATGACGTAGTGGGAGATTTGGCTCGGGTCCTCTGCTGGCTCGAGCACGATGGTCCCAGCCACCTGGCCAGCTACAGGATCGCGGTCCTGGAAGTACATTCCTGCAGCTGTCTGCGTGGGCAGGGATGCATCTTCCACCACAAGGGATGAGCCAGTCGTGCTCTCACCGTCCTGGTCGTATCCTTTGACGAGGAGGTGCGAGGCCTCGGCGGGGATGGTGAGGTTGTCGATCTGCACTGCACAGGAACCAGCCTGAGCCACACACTCGCCGACAAGGATGCTGTCCAGAGATCCGTGTCGCAACACAGTTGTTGGCACGGTAATGCTCGAGAACCGGGTGTCGGGGCCGCTGTAGGACAGGATGATACCATGCGAGCTTTCCAAGTCGAAGAAGTCGACTCTTACTCTGTGCAGGCCTGGGTACAGGTAAGCATCCCCGCTCAAAGACTGCATGCCATGCAGCCCGTCGTTGTCCACGACAAGTACATCGTTTACGTACAACTTACTGCCATCATTCGAGTTCAGCGTGAAGATGTAGTTGCCACCAGAGCCAATGCTGATGTAACCGGTCCATCGCGCCGCAAAGGCGTCCGAGACAGCAACACCCGGGAATGCTTCGGAAGTTGACGGATGATACACCTGATCTTCCACTTGCACGAGATCTGGCACCATGGAGTCCAAGTCAGGAATAACCTCATAGCGGGCACCTGGTGTCAAGTAGAAGTACTCTGCCAGTAGCCCTGGGCTGCCTCCATCGATGGGATGCGTACTATTGCGACCCCAGTAGACCCGAAAGCCCGTCACCGTCGAAGCTGCCGTGATGGAGATGCTCCCTCCTAAGACCCCCATTCCCAGGTCCGTGTCTGTGAAGCTCACGCTCTCAATGGGGATGGTGTTGGGCGCCAGGTCCTGGATCTCCAAGGCGAGGGAGGCGCTGCTCTCTGTGAGGTTGTAGGCCGTCTTCACGATGAAGAAAGGCCCAAGAAGCTCCTGGGAAGCGATGGAAAAGGCGATGTCTTGCCGGCCCTCCGGCTTCGGGAGGCTGGCAATCAGCCCGGGCCGTCCAGTGGAGGTGCCCTGATAGGTGTAAGTGAAGCTCCAACCGTTGTTTGTGACGCTGAAATCTGAGTTCCAGGTAGCCACATGGATGCCTTCCGTCAGAGTGATGGTCGCGGTCGGCGTTGTGAAGCCGGAGTAGAAGGTGTCCAACAGCTCAAGCTTGTCACAGCAGCGCTCGGTGTGCAGGTAGGTGAAGCGAATCTCTGCTGGCCCTACCAGCGTGATGGCTGCATTCTCATGGTTGTCATAGACATCCCGGGACACGATCCATTCGGAACCACTGCTTCCTGCGGTTATGTCGATGTGGCTGCAGCTTGAACCACTACAAGTGGGGCGCGTGTCGGACAAGCCAGCCACACTGCGCGAGCTCACATTTAGGATGTCTGTTGCACTGGAGCCCCAATAGACATTGTAGAAGTTCACCTCTGCCTCTTCCACGGCACGCTTGATCACCAGAATTCCCTGTATTTGGCCGGGCTCAGGATTCACGTCAGTGAAATTCATTGACTGGGCCGTGCCGTTCGGACGGACCAGGTCCTCGATTGCAATCCCTATCCAGGAAGTGGAGTCGAAGCCATTCAAAGCCTGCGCATAGGCCAACAAGTGGGTCGCGCCAACCGGGACCCTGGTCCCTGCAGGGACAGCTGCTGTCACCTCCGAGCCTGTCTTGCCCAAAACGAGAAGTGGCGGCCGAAGGAGAGGCCCTTGCCGGGCAACTGCCCAAAGACTAGCATCCATATAAGCTGTGTCCGGTCCACTAACTTGGACTGACAAACCAGAAGAACCACGGCATTGGTAGTACTGGAGCTCTATCTCGTGGGGGCCTGCTGACATGTACGCGGTTCCAGTGCTGCTGGTCACGCCAGTGCTGCCACTTGTAGACATGACCTCTGCCCCGTGGATGAAAAGGCGTGCTCCATCATCGGACACCATAGACAACATGTATGTCCCCGGGACGACTACGGTCACTCTCCCCTGCCACCTTGCAGCAAAGAGTTCACTTCTGTTGAGACCAGGCCACACCGACAAAGAACCTGCGGGACGGGAGAAGGAGTACAAGTTCTCGGTCTCGCTTTGTTCCAGGAGAGGTGCGCCCAAAGAAGCAAAGTCCACGGTGCAGCTTGAGCATGGGCAGCTGGACAAAGCAAAGAACTGGGCATGCAAACCCGGCTCGGCCCCGTCCAGCTTGGCCGAGGCACTCTGGCCCCAATAGACTGCGTAGCCGGAGATCTGCGACTCATTCTCGGCAGGGCTCACTCTCACAGCGCCTTGGATAAAGCCTGCCATGGGGTTCTCGTCCTCGAAAGACAGGTTTGTTGCAACGACGTCGACTGTGCTGTAGTCGACCAGCGCAACGCCGGCACCGCTTGCCATGGTTGTATTCTCGTAGGCGCTGACCACCACAAGGTGTGTCATGCCTTGAGGTGCCGAGGTGGATGAGAGCTGCATTGTGCCGTAAGATCCGAGGATGGATGTCTTCTGGCAAAGTATGGACCCACCTGACGGGCTGGTTCCATTCATCCACTGCCCAAGCCCAATGTCGGAGCCGAAATACTCACAGCCTGATTGAGAGTTCACGAAGACATACATGGCAAACCCAGCACATGAGGGCAAGCTGTTGAGGCAGTAGTCCTCACAGGACTGCTGAAATGCCACAACTTCGGGCGAGGTCAGGTCATCCGCATTCGAGACGAAGGTCCATGTCGAACCCAAGGTTGTTATACCGTAATAGTACCCACCGATCGGCACGCACGTAAAGGACGGTGCCACGGAGACGCTGGCGAGGACACCCAGGTCCATGGAGGGCGATGTTGGACCTCTCGTACGACACTGCGCACAGGAGCACAGCGAAAGAACACAGAAGCGACAGAAGCAGCTCAACAGCCAAGGCAGCTAAGGTGCTGCTGCCCCAAAAGAGCAGGTAATGTGTAATGGAGTCTTCGTCTTCTCCACGCAAGAAGGTCACAGGACCAGCATACTGGCCAATGGCAGGATCAGAGTCTGCGAAGGTGACCTCACCAAGCGAGGGCTCTGGATTCGGGCGCTGGAGAGCCAGTAGACCCTGACCCTGACTTGTGGCTTCGGGCTTCAGGGGTGGCGGCTAGGTCCCAGACTGCTTCTGTGACCTAAAGCACGCATCCAAAGGTCTCACAAGAGCGCGCACCTCCCCTTGCCAGACCTCTGGAATATTAGACACCCGTAGGGAATCTATAGATCCCGCATGATAGTATCCCTTATAGAATACCTTATGATATCCCTTATAGTATCCTTCATCGTATCTCTTATGGGATCCCTGATTCAGGGGTTCTTGAAGGAGACGTGTCCAAGGCAGCTCAGGGGCATTCGAGGCCACAGCAGTCGGCAAGACCAAATCACTGAAGGGGGTCGCAATAAACCTCAAGAGCATTGGGGCTTTTGTGTTTAGGGTTTATAGGGCCTAGGGTTTAGGATTTTAGGATTTAGAGCTTAGGGTGTTTATGAAGGGGTTCTTGGGGCATACACTTTAATTAGGAGTTGAAAGACCTTCGGAGCGAGAGGGCTGCAGAACCCTAAACCCTAAACCCTAAACCCTAAACCCTAAACCCTAAACCCTAAACCCTAAACCGTTCAGGGGTTTGGACGTTGAGGACAGCATGTCTAGAGCTTCACGGGGGTAAACGGTAGACCATGCCTGGGCGGTTTAAGGTTTAGGGTTTAGGGTTTAGGGCTTTAGGGTTTAGGGACTTACTGTATGCTAAACCCCCCCAAAAAAGCCTTAAACCCTAAAACCTAAAGCGTAAACCCAAAAAAAACCTAGATGCTGAACCCCAAACTCGAAGTCCTAAATCCAATCAGGACTGATCTGATTGTAGTAACCCTTAGAATGTCCCTTATAGGAATCTGCCCTGAGAGTATCTGTTATGGAATCCCTCGCACTATCCCTGTACACCCTCAGCCCTAAACCCTAAACCCCTAAACCCTAAACCCTAAACCCTAATATACCTAAACCCCTAAACCCTAAACCTATAAACCCTAAACCGTGGTTTCCCTCACCGTCTCCCTTCAAGAAACCCTGGTAGGTTTGATCTGTGACTTGTAGTCTGGGCTGTCGCTAAAGGAAACTACAGGTGGGGAGTTCAGGGTCTATAGGGCTTCTATAAGGCTTCTATAGGTTTAGGGTTTAGGGTTTAGGGTTTAGGGTTTAGGGTTTAGGGTTTAGGGTTTAGGGTACAAAAACCTTATAGACCTTCTATCAGGCTCCTATAACGGTAACTATCCACCTGAAGATGTCCTGGGCTTTCGGTGCTTATCCCTGCAGGGCCGTCAAAGGTTCCTCGAGCATCCTTCACTAATATGCGAGGGTCTGATAATGTACTGTCATATATTAATACAACATAAGATAATGAACATACCACAAGCTAAGACTAGATAAGATAACAGCATAATCATATAATAGAAAAAGATAAGATCTAGTATCATATAGTTGTCACATTCTAGCCCACAATCGCCTCAGAGTGCCGAAAGCACCTGAAACGCTTCCTTCTTCCTCTCCCGTCTCGTGCCGCCCAGCCACTGCACGCTATCCTCAGGTCGCTGGGGTTTAGGGGTTGGGGTTTAGGCTTAGGGTTTTTTGTTTAGGGTTTAGGCAAGGGCAGGCCGCAAAGGATATGAGACTAGACCGCCAAACGGTCTACAAGTTAGGGCTTCGGGTGGGATAAGGGGAACATCGCAGATTATATGACAACACCCTCATAATCGAGTGCCCGATAGCAAGATGTCTATGAGCTGCTCTGCCATTTGTTGTTACTTAGTTGCCCAAATCACCAGGCGTCACGACTTCTCCTTGGTACACAAATTAGACGACAAAGTGTCAGCATGTGCAATGTGCTCCCGTGTTCCGATTAAAGGTAGCTAGTACGTCATGTATCTGTGATTCTATGGAAGGTTGTTTAACCCCGTCAGCATCACAATTGGCAACACACCAGCGTCTTCATCCCCGTCCACAAGGTGCAAAGACCCATCATCACAGTCAACATCGGCGAAAGCCTCTTCATCAACGTCAACAGGTCACACCGCCTGATCGTGTAGGACGATTCCTATTAGTAGTCATCTTAGTCCTGAAAAAAGTGGCGTCTGTATTGGCGAGTGCGGTGCGATGCAATCTCTCCTGTTGTTTATCGTGTGCACCTATGGAGATGAAGTTTCGGGAGGCTGAACGCGTAGGCGTAGATCATGACGTTACTTCATCATGATCGTGTGGCAGGTTCTCTTGCCAACGTTTCTATCTGGCTTCCTTGTGTTTTAAAGCGCCATAGTTCATACAGCCTCAGTTGTGCCTTCACTTCTGGCGCTTGCTGCATAATAACAGCTCGTGCCTGCGATCCTACACCTTAAAGCCTGAACCTTTATGAAGCCCTTCTCCTAATGCAGGGGTAGTGGGGGTAGATTATGGTCAACTACAGTAGTGTACTTTCATACGGAGTCTGCACAGGGATATGACCCTAAATCCTAAAACTGCTACTTCTTCCGACCCCTATTTAAAGGAAACTACAGGTGGGTCTATAGGGCTTCTATAAGGCTTCTATAAGGTATACAATCCTTCATAGGTAACTACCCACCCTAAACCCGACCCCTATTTTGAGACAAGGAGCTCCGGTGCTCGAGGCGCCGAAGGCCAGAAGGTGGGTGGCGTTCTCGCGCACCGGGGTGCTCGCCAAGTCCACTGTCAAGGGATCGCCTGTTATGGAGGCTGAGAATTTAGGGTTTAGGGTTAGATGCGTTCCGGGTTTTTGCTGCTAACATTAGATAGGGCCTTAGAGAACCTGCCGGAATCATACTCACTCAGTACTGCTTGTCTAAAAATAGTCTCCATTGTAGTTCTTTGTTTGGGACTACCTTACAGGAGCCTAAAAAGATAATTTGCTTAAAAAAAGAGGAACTACAATGGAGAGTACACGTGTAACTCTAATATGGGGCCTTAATTTCCTGAACAATTACCGAAACTACTTTGGGGGCTCCTTATCATAATCATAGTCGAAGATAAGTGGGGGTGTCCGAAAATAAGGGGTACCTTGTTGTAAGGTCCTTACAATAAGGATCCTACTATTGAGGTACTATATTAGGGTCCCCCTATTTTCGGAAACCCCCGAGTAGAATATAGGTACATTACCAGGAGCCTTTTGAGCTCCCGGAGCAGATAGAAAAGACATATAGCACAGTATAACATATCCTGGCATAACATGCCACAACACAACATAGATAATGTTCTGTAGTTTGTCAAACAGCAGCAAAGTACAGCGTAGCATAACATCACATCGTAATAGGGCAGCCTTATATGACAGTACTGACATTACACGCATGATACTACTACATTGAGTTGCATGACGTTACGTTGCACATTACATTATATTACACTGCACTACACTACATACACTCAGAAGCTCTCTGTGTGTGTATATATATATATATCTATGTTTAGTTATTTATATGTATACACGCATGCACATGCATTGAAACGTCTCGTGTAGCCCTTGTGGCGGTATCTAGCAAAAGATGATGTCACCGTATCCTACAGCAGAGACATTCCTGATTTATGTATTAAAGCTTGTGCCATATCGCAACAACTCGCGCGCGCCTTGTGCAGATACACTCACGTAAGCAATCCAGTCGGTCTCGTTCACTCCATGAGAGAGCCTGTGCTGCGGGGGCTCTAGGATCTTTACAGGCATGGATCAAGACAAATAGACCCTAAACCCTAAACCCTAAACCCTAATTAAGCCCTAAGCCCTAAATCCTAAACCCTAAATCCTAAAACCCTAAACTTGAGAGACTTGGGGTCTTCGGAGTTCACGGCTTGGTGTATGGGGGTTCTCGAGCTCCGAGGTCCTTCGCTGCCTTAACTCTACGTTATGCTATATGGGTAGTTCTCTAAAATAGGGTTTAGGGTTTAGGGTTTAGGGTTTAGCGTTTAGGGTTTAGTAGTTCGGTCCCTTTTTAGGTCCCGAATATAGTACGGCACCCTTATGATAATGACCCTAAAAAGGACCCTCATTTAGAAAACTACCCATATACATAACGAACGTCGTCTTCGCGGCTTCTCAACGTGTCAACAGGGCCCACTAAAGCCTGGGACTCTTAAACTTTGCGCCAACGGCTTCGAAGACACACTGGCTTGGGACAGCGCAGTGGCAAAACAGACGAGAATTGTATGGCGCTGATCGGCAATGAACGATGGTGAACAAGTTGCGCAAGATTCGACAGTGGCGCTGATAGTGGTGTCAATGTGACAGTGATAATAATGCTGATGGCGATGATTAAATCTGACGATGATGATGGTGGTGATGATGATGAGGCTGACGATTGTGACGAGGATGTTGTTGTCGCTGCGTGGCCAAAGCTACTTCCGAGTTCTTAGCAGCCCTGTTTTAGCCCTCAAAATCCCTGAGCTATGAATCTATCGCCCGTGCCATTGTTTTCAGCACGTGAACATTCCTGAAACCACCTCCCATACCACAAACGGCAATCGCACGCGAACCATGTATTTTGTTGATTGACGATTTAATCGGGCTTGGGATCTAGGATTTCAGACGATTCATACCCAAAGGGTCCTAGGTACTGTTATGGGGGATACTTTCCCAAATCATAATAACAATTCCTAATATAGAAACCCTACATTCTACTATACAGGTACTTTGGACCCTTTGGGATAGAGCTCAGTGTTCAGGGTTTCGGGTCAACGGGTCTGCAGTCTTGAGGGCCGTCGCTCGAGAGCTGGCCGAATCTAGGGCCTAAGTTGGACTTTGCAACCCTGAGCTGGAAACCCTACAGCCTAAAACTGTAACCCTCCTCAAGCCCTCACACCCAGCCTTAAGGAACTCGAAACCCTAAACCCTAAACCTTTTAAACCCTAAACCCTAAACCCTAAACCTTTTAAACCCTAAACCCTAAACCTTTTAAACCCCAAACCTTTTAAACCATAAGGCAAAGCAACTTGTCTGCCGGCACCGGCATCCACATATCGCTTGAGTCGGTCCCCCAGTAACTCAGCACCATCGTGCCCTCCGGGGCCGCTGCGGCCTGAGCATAGGATTTAGGGTTTAGGGTTTAGGGTTTAGGATTTAGGGTTTAGGGTTTAGGGTTTAGGGTTTAGGCTTTAGGATTTAGGGTTTAGGGTTTAGGGTTTAGGGAGTTTCCGGAAGCGTCTGTAGGATGAAAGCTTCTCACTTCTTGACTAGTTGGAGTGAGATGGGGGATTCAAGAGCGGATTCCTCATGTACCCCCCGATGCCATATGAAGTAGACGATCACGTGTACTCAGTTCCCAATGTTTCGTGATACTCTTAAGCTAAGTAAAGTTTAAGTAGAGTCATTTGGGAGTTTCCGAAAGTAAGGGGTACCTTATTTTGGGGTCCTTATAAGAGGGATCCTACTATTTAGGGTACTATATTAGGGTCCCCTATTTTCTGAAACCCCCATTTACAAGCCCCAATCACCCTACCTGTGCGAAGAAGTAGTCGACCTGGAGCGAGTGTGCTCCTTGCTCAAGGAACACGCTGGTTCCCTGGCTCCACGACGCGTTGGTCTTGAAGACATCCTGAGCTGTTCTTCCGGGGTCGAGGTGTGTTTAGGGTTTTGAGTTCTCCAAGCTTTGGACATTCCCAAACCCAAGACCCCTCAGGCTTTTGAGAGAGCTTCTTGACGCAAAACCGCAAAGCTGCCGGGGTACTGAGATAGCTGCTGAAGGTTGCTACTGGTAGGGTGTTGTATCCGTGCATCCCTGGTTCAGAACCCTGTTGTGCATGTGCAGGGGTGCTACGATACAGAGTCTCGCAGCAAGCCGGTGTGGCAGCGAAGGTACTGAGCCGCCGGCATCATCGATCAGCACGTCTCCATGCAAGTAGACCTCCCAAAGCATCCTACAAAGCCCAAAACATCTAAACTTTAAGAGCTTCCACCCAAAACCCTAAACCCTAAACCCTAAACCCTAAACCCTAACCCCTAAACCCTATTCCACCCAAAACCCTGAACCCCGGAGCCCCAAAGCCTGAAATTACGAACTCTGGTCTTCCCAAATCGCCTTGCAGCCATCCGAAAAAGTCTGGAAGTAGTAGGTCCCGGCAGTCGCGATGTGGAGGAAGCCCGTCCATCGTATAGCGAAGCCCGTGTTGAAAGCTTCCGGCGACCCAAAGTCTTGCCTCAAAAGGGCTGAAAATCAGAGGTTTCGGAGGGTTTAGTATGATGGTGCGGGTTTACGGATTCGGGTTGCGGGTTTCAGAATTACTATTAGGAACTCCCTTAAGAACCCAAAACCCACTTTTTTGTAGGTTCGTATTATAAACCCTAATATGGGATTTATAGGGACCCTACAAAAAAGTAGGTTTTGGGTTCTTAAGGTCGAATTGAAGGTTTAGGGTTCCGGACTTCAGAGTAGGGTTCTTTAACTCGGATCCCTCTGTTGAGTCATGTTGAGTCCTACTTGTCAAACTATCTGGGTAGTTGTCTAAATTAGGGTCCCTTTTGGGGTCCTTTTGATCAGGGTGACGTACTATATTGGGGACCTAAAAAGGGACCCTAATTTAGAGAACTACCCATTTAGGGGTCCTGAGATAAATTGGGACCCCGACGTAAGGTACCCGAAACACCCCGCGCATTAGTACCTTGTCATGCCCCGTGGTACTGGGCTATATCGAAGCTTATGATCCATTTGTGCAGGCAACGAAACCTAAATAATCTCCTGAAATCCCTGTACCCTGAACCTCAACTCTTAACCCCGAGCCCCAGACCCTAACATCCTGAACACTGAAGCCCCGGTATAGAACCCCTAAAGAGCCCCAAAACGCCTTACTTTCTATGAAGCTGCCTAAACCCTAAACCCTAAACCCTATAAACCCTAAACCCGAAACACTAAACCCTATAAATCCTAAACCCT
>CAJNDV010000136.1:0-17777 GCA_905221635.1 Symbiodinium sp. CCMP2456
TGAGCACGGAGGAGTAAGATGCGACACCCGCATGTCTTCTTTACCATTTTCGGAGGTTCTGTCTTTCATATAGGCTGGGAATAGTAGTAGTAGTAGTAGTAGTAGTAGTAGTAGTATAAGTAGTAGTAGTATATATATATATATATAGTAGTATACGTAGTATCGTAGTACGTAGCTATCTAGTGCTAGCGTAGCGTTACATATATATATATATATATGTGGCAGTAGCACTAGCCGTAGCAGCAGCAGGAGCAGTATATATATATATATATACATATATATATATATATATGTAACACTAGTACTGGTTAACATAGTATATAGTTTATATATTATATATAGTGCTGATAGTATTACGTAGTATATATATTGTAGTACTACGACACTACGACTACTAGCCAGCAGTACTCGTAACTCGTATAATATAGCTAGCTATAGTACAGCGTATAGGCAGTACTAGCGTGCAGATCTCGACTTCGAACTGGTACCTGGTCCTTTCGGGCTGATTTGGAGGTTCCGCGTAGAGGACTTTTCGAATTCGGGCTTAGTGGGTATTGTGCGGTAAATACAGATATAGGCTTTAGGCGACTTTTTTTTTAGCATTACAGGCCTCTTGTGCGGTTTAAGTTTTAACAAGATCAGGGATTAGTTGCATTATGGGCTTAGGGTTCAAGCTGCAGGTTTGCGGGTTTTCCACACCTGGGGAGTTTCGGGTGAGGGTGTTAATATATGAAGCCTGTTCATGTCGATCATAATACCCTAAACCCTAACCCTAAACCCTTATAAACCCTAAACCCGTTATAAGCTATATCACTTCAACGGGACCCAGGCCTCCTCTAGGCTGAAGTTGGCCATAGCTTCATCCAGCTCGTTCATGAAGAGCTGCTCGGCCATGTCGTTTTCGAGCGTGCTTGCAGCAAGATCCCGGTAGAGGGCCCACATCTGCAACAAGCCGCCGACTGCCTTGTCGATGGCCACGAGTGCCGCTATCTCGCTCTTATCCAGGTGGGCCTGGATCTCTTCCATCTTCTTGCTCCTCCACAGCTCCGTGGCTGTAGCACGTTTGTGCAGCAGGTCCTCGCTCAAGTTGCCGTCCTCCAGCTGCTTCTTCATCTTGTGGACCGTCTGCTCGGCCTGGGCGTTCACGGCCTTTGTCAAGGCCTCGATTTTGGCCTGCTGCTGCTCGTACACTGCGACCTGAAGCCAAGCCTGGTTCACGAGTCCAAGCCGGTGCGGAAGGCCGGCCATATCCAAAACCAGGTTGGGTGGGCAGTCAGCGAAGCTCACGATGCCCTGTGCCGCATCTCGCGGGAGAGCTTGCCGCATCCAAACCAGCATTTCGGATGCCCCTGGGACTTCATGAAGGTCCGGCCAGTCGTCGTCCTTGCCGCCTTGACACCTCATTCCAAAGTAGCCTTCGAAGACAACTCTCCTGACCGACGTCGCCGGCTCCTCTGCATCGGCACCATCGCCGAAGTCGCCCAGCACCAATGTGGACGACGAGCGACCCACGGGCACCGTCGTGCAGCTGTCCGGCCGTCGCATCGAAGGTCTCGGCAGGCCTCCATGCTGTATAATGATTATTATTAGCAGCTAAACAAGCCTAGACATCACCAACCCAAGCACATCCTACAAAAATTGTAGCTAACCAACCCGCCCTAGCGGAAGCCCCATATACTAATATATCATTATATCTCGTACATAGCTTATATTATAATAATAAACCAAATGAAGGTTAGCATTGCTTATATAATATAGCAACCCAGAAACCTAGAACTTGTATATATATATATATATATACTAACAGTATAATTTATTATAATTATCTAGCTAGCTACCAAAAAGGTTAGCGTTGCTTATATATAGCAACCCAGAAACCTGTTTGGGTTCAGAGGTTTAGCTTATATAGAGTATGGTCGCCGAACAAACCTGACACATTGGTTTTAAGTACCGATTCTGTAAAAGACAGGCAGCAGCCTGCAGCTGCAGGCGTCATGGCCACTGCTTCATGATCAGGCGTAGACGTGGCACACGGCACCTGCACCAGGGGATAGTCCAACGATCGCGAAAAGTAATGACTATATAATATCAGCACAAAGGATCCTATGTACCTACATGGGGGATACTTACCCAAACCATAATAGTAATTCCTATTAATAGTATGGAAACCCTTCTTTGTACTATATGTAGGTACTTTGGAGCCGGGTTGAGGGTTTAGGGTTTAGGGTTTAGGGTTTAGCTAGCAGTTAACAATAAGTCGCCTCGGCTTCATCTTCGAAGAGCATCTTGCGGGCTTTCTTGTAGTCCGGGCTCTTGACTGGGGTGTACCCTGGCTTGTAAGGGGTGCCAGCTTTGGCAGGGGTTGGCGTGCAACCGGACATGTGCACATCCTTGACTACTGGGCTTGCGGCCTTTGGCACCGCTGGGCTCATGCAAACATCCATGTCCCCAGGTTGGCTCGGGGCACTCGAGCTCTGGATGCCGGGCTTTCCGGGTGTCTGGGGAGGCTCCTTCATCTGCACAGGAACTTTAGTGCTGCCGGCTTGTCCCGAGGCTGGCGGACGGCCCATGACATTGAGGCTGCTGGCTGGTGCTGCGGGCTGCTTTCCAGGCTGGGCTTTCGTCGGGGTCGGAGTCGGTGCGGCCTGCTTCGGCTGGGTTTTCGTTGGGGTCGGCGTCGGTGTGGCTTGCTTTGGCTGGGCTTTGGTTGGGGTCGGAGTCGGTAGGGCCTGCTTTGGCTGGGCTTCCGTTGGGGTCGGAGTCGGTAGGGCCTGCTTTGGCTGGGCTGTCGTTGGTGCGGGTGCAGCTTGCACGGGTTCAGCTCGCACCGGGTTAGCTGTGGCTTTCTTCGAGGGCACTGCAACTTCTCGCTTGATCGGAACACCTTAGGCATGCTGGGTCTCGGACTGTAGGAAGGCTTTCAGGGTTTAGGGGCGCAGGGCAAATTTCGATTATAGGGTTCAGGGGTGCATTCACAGGACATGATACCGATATGTGCGATTATTCAAGCCTAGCAACCTTTGCTTGCTGTCGGCTTCACATCCACGGGAGTGAGGTTCGGGGGCGGAGACGTTGTAGGCTTCTTGGCGGCTGGTGCACCCGTGTCTGTCACGGCCGTCTTGCCAACAATTCGCAGCTTTCCCTTTCGTCCTGCTGCTGGGCCTGCTGGGCCTTCTTCTGTTCCTCCAGTGCCGCCGCCTCCTGCATTCAGCTGGTTTCGTATTATAGCTTAGTATATATATATAATATAATATTTCTATGTATGATATACATATACATGTGTATATATATATATATATTATGCTGTATATATATATATATACACACACGTATATATATATATATATGTATGTATATATATATATGTAGATATGTATATATACATATATAAATATATGTACATATATATATATATATATATGTACATATACAAATACATATGGTAGCTTTTACTTATATGGGTGCTTAACATCCCAGCCAGCCTTGCACACCTGCAGCTTTCAAAGCTTCGGCAACCTCATCCCGTATTTTCTTGGCCTGCACGATGAATCAAGGCCCAAGGTTTGTTGTTTGTAGAGTATGCATCGATCTCTATGGCTGCCTCTAGCTACTCTGGGTAATCGTGCCTGGGTCTGGGACTTTGGTCAGGGGTTGTAGATTATATTAAGTAGAATTCGAAGGCGGTTGGGGTTGATTTGTTGGGACGTGGGCTGAGGCCTGGACCTCGCTCTACCCCTAGACCCTAGAGTATAATAATATTCGGTGCAGGGTTTGGACTTGAAGCGAAATTGTTCAGCTAGTTATACATGGGCTTGGGGTGGAGTAGGTGGGCTGAAGGGGCCTGGTTTTGGCTTGCATATTGACATATGATGATCTTATTAGATGTTGGGCGGGGTCCGATTTGGGGTTTCGGCTCGCCTGGCTGCTTGCAGGACCACAGGCTTTTGAAAGAGCCATGGCACGATATTCGCGGATTTTCCACCACTAACGGTGACTAACGCGGTTTAACGCCCCAAACTGTCCCAGAGGGCACTTTGAACGGCCAATAACGCTCCCTAACGGCCCTGAGCAAATCCCAACTAACGGCCCGTAACGGTTACTAACGGCCCAAAGTGCCCCAGGGAGCCCTTTTAACGCCAAATAACGCTTCCTAACTGCCGCGATTTCCCACTGAAACCCCGTAACGGCCCCTAACGGCTGCTAACGGCCCAAAGTGTCCCAGAGAGATCTTTGAACGCCAAATAACGCTCTCTAACGCCCTGGCTGGTTTTTTTAGGTAATATGAGCAAATTGAGCAAGATCCTGCATATTCTGGCTGCAAACGACTAGCTGGGACTGGACCTTCGAATTTGAGCTTTGAGCAAATCAAGGCCTCGCATCACATTCCCTGGCAGGCATTCGAACAACATGTGTCGACTACATCTACCTGCTGCTCGGAATACCAGGGACAGCCACCAGTCGTCTAGACAAAGGATAAACACCTCACGTGACTTTCGCCCGCTACATGTCCTATATATATATATATATACGTATGCTACGGCGAGACGGACAGGTAGCTGCTGTACTCCTGAGGGGAATCCCTTTCTGTACATATGTACAGAAAGGGATTCCCCTCAGGATCCTTATAATTAGTACCTATATGATTAGCATAGGCAACATTACAGTAGGGATGGTTTGGGTAAGTATTCCCGAGTGTAATTTAAAGGTACTATTAGGAACCTGGGGACCTTTCGGATTTGCATATAATATATGACACGTGCCACTACACTTCGCGATAACCCGTGTGTCTCAGGGGTGATGACTTCTAGGCCCCTACCCATAAAACCATGGTGAGCTGCTGGGGAGGCAAGAAATAGAGTACACAAGCAGCTAGGGTAGCCGATTCAAAGGACCCTTGAAGTCTATGACCAGCAACTCTTCCAAGTGTGAGGCGTTGCATCCATGGCCACAGGTACCTCTCTTAAACTGCAGGGTTTATGGCTTGGGGTTTAAGGTTTAGGATTTGGGGTTTAGGTAGCTACAACACACACATACATGTATGTATGTATATATGTAGGTATGTATATATATATATATATATCTCTCTCTTTCTCTCTCTCTGTATGTATGTGTGTATGAATATGTATGTATGTACATATGCATGTATGCATGTATGCATGTATGCATGTATGCATGTATGCATGCATGCATGTATGTATGTATGCATGTATGAATGTATGTCTGATATATATATATATAATGATCTGTAGATATAGATACAGATACGAAGCGAACGATATATATATATATAGAGAGAGAGAGAGAGGGATGTATATATGCACGTTGGCCATAACCAAAGGATCCAAAGTACTCATGCACTATGTATAATCTATCTATCTATCTATCTATCTATCTATCTATATATATATATATGGATACTTACCCGAACCATAATATCAGTTGCCAGTATACTACATCGAGACCCCACGTTCTATGATGTAGGTACTTTGGATCCTGTGGTGTATATATATATATATACATATAGATTTATAATAATAATTGGGTATGTGTAAACTGTACATGCAGTGTTTGTATGCCTAAACATAGAAACGGGTGACACCCTTAAGGTAGAAGAGCCAGTTGTGTGTTAACATATGATACTAGATAAAAATGTAGGATCTGACCGGGGTTCCATTGTCAACCCGTGGGTATTTGGGGAGTAGGGTTGTCCTTATTATGCACGAGCTTCCTTAATAGTCTGACGACCTAGAGTAGCTCCATGTACCTTTATAGTAGATACTTAGGCCTTAAAGGGGTCCCTATATAGGTACTTTAAGGCCTAAGTATGTACTATATGGGTGCATGGAGCCTTTGGGATATAGGTATTGGGATCTAATTATTCATTATTAGAACCCCTAGATACCGTATGACATACAAACTGTTCATGTCCAGAGGCGGGACCTTACACCCATTGCTTTAAGCCCCGTAACCAAGGCATCTCAATGTTGTCATGCCAAATCCCGGAACCTCGATTCATGCCCACGAAGTCACCTAGCTGAGAGTTGGGATTTATATGCGAAGCAATCATTAGTCCACCTGAAGAATGTCGGTACCGGGGCCGGGGACTTTCCCTAAACCCCAAAGCTTAAACCCCAAAGGTAGCCTATAAGCACTGGTAAAGAATAAAGACTTGGTGAGCGTGCCCCCATGCAAGGTCAGCTGATACTCCTCCGGATCCGGTAACCCCATATCGTGACTTTGCCAGTTCGCCCATAGTGTTCGAATCCCACAAAGCATCTAGAGCTGTGTTTGATAATGAGTGTACACGGATCCTATGGAAATTCTTGAGACAAAGATCAGGACTTGACTTGAACCCAACTGAATCGCCCAGGCATGGGCTCCGGCATTTGTGGCATCGCACAAGCGTCTGATCTCGATTCCCCCAGTTGCGGTCGAGTATTAGCAGGCCTAGGCCTACGGAGGGATGGGCCCGTTGCGTCTTGTGTTTCTAGCTAGCTGCGGACCACTAGGTCCGTGTACAGCAGTACATATGTAGATAAGGCCCGGCTTGGTACCGAGTTTCAGGTTTTGGAGTTAGGGTCTAGGGTTTTGGAGTTTGGTTTCCTAGCTTTTTTTGGAGGGGGGTTCAGAGCTTTGGGGCTTGGGGCTTTGGGGTTCGCCCTGATGCAAGGCCTAGACCCAGTGCAAGACGAGACCGAAAGGGGCTCTTTAAACTAGAGTACACAAACACAACCTCATTGACTCCTGCATGCTTGCGTACATACGTACATACAAAGGCTCCAAACTACCTAGATATATATATATATGGGAGTTATACCTACCCAATAAACATATATAATAGTTTGTATAACTCCTTCCATATAGAAACCCTACTTTCTGTTATATGTAGGTACTTTGGAGCCTTGTGTAGTACAGACACACATACACAGAAGCAGGCGTACATGCATGCATGCATGTCGAAGAAATATCTACACACACACTACCTAGTGCGTATGCCCACAGGCACATATAAACGTATGCACATATATGTTTATATATAAAAAGGCAGAAACACAATATGTATATATGCAGTCACACATGCCCAGTTGCTTACACACATTGAGGCATGCATGCTTAGAGACATATTACATATACGAATGGTCATGAAACATATTCACATTTGCTTAATGTAATCTAGATTAGAGAACCCTGTACCACACTTGCCTACACACCCAAAGGCTCCTAAGTGCCCACATAGTAGGAATTACTCTTATGGTTCGGGGAAGTATCCCCATAAAGGTACTTAGGATCCTTTGGGACGGTCAGCCAGGCATAGGAACTGGTGCTTAGAATGGTGCCCACCCCATCTGTACAATCGCTGTGCGGATTTCGCACAGACCTCGAAAGCCTTCGCGTTTAGAAAAGCGAGCCTTCAATTGAAACTCATCCGAGGGTGCAACGCAAGGCCCGGATACACAAATCTAGAGGTGCCCGAAGTAGTTCAAGGCCGAGACGACTGAACATGCACAACAACCCAAGCACAAAGCCTTAGACTGGGCGTGCACAAGATCCCAAGCTTAAGACTCCGAAGGCCCTCAAGCCCTAACATTGCCATCGCACCCTACTCGGATCGAACATCCTAGGAAAATTACGGCGACTCCTCCTGCAGGGCGGCTACGTGCGGCGGCCTTTCCTCCCATCCTGCGATGATCTTGGCGAGAAACCACCTTGAAGGCCAAGGGTCTTTATATATATAGGAATATCAAGATCCAGGGGAAAGGGTTCAAGGCACACCGTCGTGGGTTTAGGGTTTGGGGCTAAGGGTCGTAGGCTTCGTAGTTAGACCTAGGCCTGCAGAACAGACAAGCGAAATGTAGAAGGTTGTCTGTTGTATCCTCCATCCATCGAATCCCTCGGCACTCGGCCATTCATATATGGTGTCCATTATAATTAGCAGTAACAGTTCTCAGTACCATCGAAAAACCCAACACAAGACTTCAAATATTAATCACATATATGTACATGTGTGTGTAAATGATCAGAAACAAGAATCTACAGGTTAAATTTATAAATCTCCGTAAAACTCCCTGGTGCACCTATAAGAACAACGAAAAACCCTTGGACAAAGGCCATGGTTTGCAGGCAGGAAGATCGATAGTGCGGCCAATAGATTTGGGGGTTTTCAGGCTTTCTGACAGACGTGTTTTGGGGCTCCAAGTTGTATGGTAGAGCCTGCAATCTTCAATGATTTGCTGCTGTATTTTCCCAATTGCAAAGGATCCTAAGCACATATGGGGATACTTACCGAAACCACGATAGTGCTTCCCATTATAATAGAAACCCTACTTTCTAGGAGCCTTTGGGTCTGCTATGCTGCAGTACTTTGCAGTGCCTGAACGGTTTATGCTAGGACTTGTGGGGCTTCTAGGGTTCAGGATTTTGGGCGATTTGTTATAGCACAGTCAGCATAATTAATCAAGAACAGCCACATGTGCGTCAGCGAGCCCCTGCTCCAAGCCACACAGCTTCCTCCCTTCCCGTCAACCTGGGCAGTGGATCTGATTCAAGCTGGTTCTGTAACACCTACTAATCAACATTCTTTTCAGGATATGTGACTAGCACTGTGAGTGTCCGGCCGCCATCTCTGGCTCGGGATCCACTGTTTTGTTCACATAGAAGCTTCTGTCTTGCAACCGCACAGTGATGCTGGCAATCTTCTCTCTGGGGAAGCAGGTCACGGCGGGCGGTGGCACCGCGAAAGTCCTTGCATTAATGCAAATGAGTGACTCCGTTGCATATCGAGTACAGTGCTAGAATAATCTTAGATCTACAATCGCAGAATTAATGCAAGCAAAGCTCACTTGGCCGAAACCGGCCCATGAGAACCCAGGCCTTGAGGCGGCAGGGGGCCTGCAATCCTTCATAGGCAAGTCTTCAATCATCTCGGCAGCCTCGATGGCCTTTGCAAGATTGGCCTGCTTCTTTTCGTCGGAGATCTGTTTCCGAGCTTTTCCCTTCGCTTTTGCCTTGGCTTTTGACTTCGCCTTTGTCTTCGCTTTTGCTTCTTTTGCATTCGGCTCATCTTTGGCTGACTCTTCCGGATCAACTACCGGATTCGCATCCGACTCTTCCGGATCAACTAGCGGATTCGGAGCCGACTCTTCAGGATCAACTGGAACCGGAGCCGATGCTTGCGACATCTTCTGCCGTTTGGCCGCCTGTCTGGTCTGTCTCGCCAGGGCCTTTTCAGCCATCTCCTGTCCATGTGAGCTGTTCTAGATCGAAAGCTTAGGTGTAAAAGCCTCGTAACCCTGAAGCTTGAAATTCAACCTTCCCCGAATCTTAAATGTTTGCACTACATCATTCTAGTAGTAGATATATGATCTCTTCTATTTTGCTTTACTATGTATAGTCCGTTCGAATTCTAGTGTATGTAGTAGATTCCTATTTACACCTATATATGTACATCATTTATATCTAATAAGTTCATACAGTCATTATACCTTATCTTATCGAATATTATATCTATATATCTCTACATATATGTATATACATATATTGACCATTTACATATATATATATATATATTTATATATATATATATATATATAATTAATATATTGACTCATACTATACTTTACATGCTGTTGTCTATATATATAAGTATCATCTGTATATATATATATATACATGTGTATATAAATATATACTTTGGAATCTAGCTTTCGAATGTACATATGCAGCCTCGAAGCGTGCACAACCCTGCACAAAAGACACCCTAGATGCCAACCCTACACTAGTATAAACCTTAACCCCAGATCTAGACCCAGGGCTCCACATAGTCCCAGTCCTTCCGGTGAGTATCCCGACCCACGGCTTGCTTCGCTCGCAGGCCACTAAACTCGCCAGCCGATGCCAGCGGCACGGTTTCAAGGCCAGGAGGGAGGGGCACGACCGCGTTCGGGTCGATGAGGGGTGCCCTGTCCTGCCGGGGCAGCGGTTCCACATGTCGTCGCATATTTATCCCAAAGGCTCATAAGTACCTACATATTATTATTATGGGCCCAAACCGTAATAGAATTATTAATTCCTATTCTGGAAACCCTACCTTCTACTATATATATGTAGGTACTTAGGAGCCTTTGGGAATTAATTATTATCTGATCGAAGCCCATTATTAAAGCTCCCCTAGGCTCCTTGTAAGCACCGTTGCTTCCACGTGGGGCTTCGACCAAAGCTGGGGCCTGCTGCATCTCTAGGATCGCTTAACAATACTGAACCCCCGTTCAAAGGCTCCGGATCTTGGCCTTCGCGGCGTCGGTGGCTGCGGAATCCAAGACCTCGTCGGCCTCATCATCTGCGTCCTGGGACTTGTTTTCTCGAGATCCTACGACCATGTAACTTAGCTAGCGATATTTAGCTTCAGCGGTTCTTTTGATATGGACCGGGGTGCATTCAAGTCATTCTCCAACTTTCTCTTGGGTGCCACTTCTGCCTGCAAGCTAATCTAGCAGCGAACGTCTGCACAGCCGCACGGCGGCATCAATATTTGAGCCTCGGATTCGGTGTCCGACTGCTGATAGTGCTCCCGCCAAAGCTTCCAATCCGCTTCGCTCGGTGGATTGTTCTCATCCCAGACATCCGGGGAGGCTTTCGCCTCGGTGCTTCCATGACGGCACAGACCGGGTCTCTCAGGGTTCTAGAGAGAGAGAGAGAGAGAGAGAGAGAGAGAGAGAGACAGAGAGAGAGAGAGAGAGAGTGTGATAGATATCTATTTAGAAATACACATAGATACGTGGACACCAACACAAACACACACAGACACACACACACACACAGACACACACAGACAGGCACATACATACACATGACAGGCGTACACACGTACAGGGGGAGACACACACAGTCTTACACGTGTATACAGTATACATATAGATGTGTGCTATATCCAATAATATAAGCTTATGCACACACACACACGTACACACACACCCAGAAACCGAAGGGCTAGTGCGGATGTATACACGAGCATGCAAAAAACAACCTGGCATTGTCTTGATATATCGAAGGCACGACTTCCGTCCCAGCGTTCATGTCAATATCCGTAGATGCAGCTTTGTCCTGAGCATGAAACCATACCGGTACCTACATACACACATGCCAACATACACATCACCCTCAACACACGTAGCTGCCAAAGCACCCGAACCATGCTAGCATCAGGGATGCCCGGCACACCAACCATCCCAGCATCAGCAATGCCCTGACTCGGAGCAATGCATGGGGCTTCGGCCTCGGCTATTGTAGTGGCACGAAAGACAGAAGCACACAAACACACACACACACACATGCGTGAAAAGTCGCACTGCCGGCAATGTACCCTTGATATTAATTACTTCAAGGGCACTCCATCCATCCCAGCATCACCGATGCCGTGGCTCGGAGCAAGAAGCTCGCGTGAGGCCTCAGATTTGTGTCGATGGTTTCATGTACATGCACACATGCACCCCATATAAGTTCAAAGGCACTGGTACCATGACACCCACCTCAGCGGGGATTTCTCGGCCCGGAGCAACGGTAACCTTAGCTACCGATGCCCTGTGTTTTCTATTTTGAGGTCAAATGATTGGTCCGGTTGTCGCTCAGAGTGTTCTGACTACACAAGCACATGATAGCACACACACACACACAGATGTCGGGGTTTTGGGCACTAATGCAAAGGCACAGGGGCAGTCATAAGCAGATCGTGACCCTCACCAGCCGGAGCAGCCATCAGATCTTCGGCCTCATCACTACTCGTATCTTGTGCAAAATGTCACATGCATACCATATATATATATATACACATATATCTGGAATGCACTTAACACTCGCACATTCCCAGGCACATGCTTCATGTCAGCATGGATGCTCTCACTCGCGGAAACCACGTGGTCTTCGGCCTCGGATCACTACCGGCCGTACCCTTAAATCACACGTGCAAGCAGTCTTGTACTGTTGAGGACATTATAAACTGGCTTCGAACCCAGACACACGATTCATCTCAGCATGGCTGCCCTGATCACGACTCGCGGCAATCACGGCATCTTCGGCGACACCACCCTTGGCACACAACCAACTATTGCAAGCACTCTAGAATATCATTATTGAGGAATACCTCGAACCCAGGCACACGGTTCATCTCAGGATGGAGGCCCTGATCACGACTCGCGGCAATCGCGGCATCTTCGGCGACACCACCCTTGGCATACAACCAACTATTGCAAGCACTCTAGAATATCATTTATTGAGGTATACCTCGAACCCAGGCACATGGTTCATCTCAGCATGGATGCCGCCCTGATCACGACTGGCGACAATCGCGGCATCTTCGGCGACACCACCCTTGTCATACAACCAACTACTGCAAGCACTCTAACAGTGTTATTGAGGAGTTCATGCTTCCAACCCAGGCACACGACTCATCTCAGCATGGATGCCCTGCACACTCGCTGCAATCGCATCGCCTTCGGCCTCGTTTTTACCCTAATATGTGCAACCACTCATATCGAGGATCATTTGCTGCGAACCCAGGCACATGATCCATCTCAGCGTGGATGCTCTGACTCAAAGCAATCACCCGGTCTGCGGCCTAGACTCTTAGACTGAAACACAACCCCTGGCATGCAAGCACATGTGCAAGCACACTAGTAGTACTAACGTATACTGCTTCGAAGACACATGATCCATTTCAGCATGGATGTTCTCACTCGCGGCAATCACATGATCTTCGGCCTCGTCTCAAACTACAATCGCCATGCAAACAGCACTGCAGGCACCCTAAATTAATATAGTGTTTCAAAAGCGCATGATCCATATCAGCATGCATGCTCTAGCTCACTATTGGCAATCACGTGGCTTTCGGCCTCGTCTCACACCCTAATATTAGTATATAACTACCCTTGGGCATGCTCACACAGGTGCCAGTACATAGATTTAAAACTGCAGACATACGTGTGTGCATATATACAGCCACACCCTCACTATAATCACATCCAAGAAACATCGAAGATCTGAGAGTCGCTCATCTCTGCAAGCATAGCATTCAGGTCATTCGCCTTGAGAACCACATACATAGATAGGTTATATATGTATATATATATATATATTTATTTATTTATTTATATTTGTTTATTGATGTATATATATATATACATACATACATACAATTGCAATGCACTCCTACCGCCCAGTATATCTAGCCCAGTATATAATATATATATATATATATATATATATATACATATATATATATAGGCACATATCATGTCTACGTGTACGTATTTTATATATATATATATATATATATATATGTTTATATATATTTGTTTATATATATATATATATTATTACATATGCAATATTACTTGAACTGCTGGCTCGCTCTATGTCTTACCCGCCAAGGCACAAGCTTCTCTAAGTCATCGCCACTCACGGCGGTCGCCAAATCTGGAGCCTCATCACGTGTTAGTGCCCCAGTACCAGTAGATCGATCTAGGATCCGGACAGATACAATATATGTGTATAGCTTGCATAAAGGGCACTCGGCCCATCGATGTCGTAGGTGGTGCTTCAGCCTCACATGCGTAAGGTTCGGGCTTTGGTTTGGGAGGTCTAGACACCAATATTCACATGCACGTACATGACAAATAGAATCGACATGCAAGTCACCTCGAGAGCACTCGATCGCGAAGGGCCCTTGCGTGCAGACATGCAACTGTCCACGACAACTTGCCTGGAATATCATTTTTCAAAGGTACTACACTCAATTATATTGCAGTCCTTGAGGAGGTCGGCCGGTAGGTCTTGAATCGGGATCCGGTCCTATAGGCGAGGTGGAGTCGACGGTCTTAGGGGACTCAGTAGACCCTGAAAATTCTTTTGTAATGCAGCCGTGCGTCCGCCCACCCAATGGGCATCATGTTATGTGCCATGCTCTCCTGCATCTACATATTCGCGGTCATGCTTACATGTATACACTAAACAGGATCCTCGTCAGCTCCGCCAGCTTGAACTGACTCGGTGTCACTGTCGATGTACATACATGACTCGTCGTGGGTCGCAACCTGGGATCGAACTATGTCACAAAAACGTAAATGTCAAAACCCGCTAAACCCACGAAACCCCTTCATCTCAAACGTCTAGACTCAAGCGACCTGGCCATCGGGATGGTGATCATCGGCATCCATAATACGGCTCTCCTGCACAGGCAATACATAAATAACCCGTCAGCAATTGGAAACCCCTGGCAAACCTCGTGGGATGGCGTTGGGATTTCTTCGCCCGGGACCTTGGCTTCGATTCAACGGATGGGACTGAAATCAACCCAGGAAGCCCCACACACTAAGGGTCTAAAGTCAAGCGACTTGTCCATGCAAGTCGGGATGGGGGCGATTGGCATCCATATCGGGGCTCCCCTGCACACAGGCTATGTGTCGATGTAAAATTTACAACCCCTCAGCAACATGAAAAACCCTATAGACCTCGTAGGGTGGCATCGGCATTTCTTCGCTCGGAACCTTGGATACCAGACTCCAATGAAACCAACCATGGCCATGGAAATGTCGCATCCTATGCTACATGTCTAAAAGCCTAAACTCAGCTCAATTATTGCAATGCAAGCGACCTGGCCATGCAAGTCGGGGCGGAGGCAATTGGCATGCAAAGTACCGGGGCTCTCCTGCACAAATATGAACAACCCGTCAGCACCTAACAACCCCTTGCAAAACCTCGTGGGATGGCGTCGGGATTTCTTCGCTCGGAACCTTATTGGCTTCACCGGAACTCATGAGGATATCTGCAAGCATAAACCGCAAACTCAAACACCGACCTCGAAAAGCGTGAACCCGCAACGATGTATATATAATTGCGAGCTCAAGAAACTCCATCTTCGTCATCCGAAAAAATCTCGAATATCTCATCGCGTTCCGGGTTCTCATCCTCGACCTCCTCACCAGTCACCTGCTGGGCTTAAGCTCAACAAAGGGATATCCTGGAAAGCCAAAACAACCACAACAAACAACAATAGCACTAGCTTTTTTTTGCATAGTACATAATAGTTTTAGTATAGTACTATATATAATAAATAGCGCATGCACCTCTGCTGAGCTCATGCTCGCATCCGAAAGCTTTCGCATTGGTTTCTCAGGAAGGGAGCGACCATTGACGGCCAGGTGAATGCCCTTGAGGATAGCAAGTTCGTCCGTCCTGCTATGCATCCGGCTAATTAAAACACTCACTCAATCAAAGCCAAGTGTTCGTATTGCATGTGCCGTGGTGCTGTCCTCGAAAAGGTAGTCCGGTTCACACTGTGGATGACGTAGCTTGCCAACCAGCGCAGGCGTGTACCCTGCAACTCCCCCCATTCTTTGAACTTCGTCTTCGCTCCTGCCTCCTTTTTGATCTTAATCAACTCGTAAACCAAAGCCAGGTAGCAAACAGCCGACCGATGCTCCTTGCAGCTGATCAGCTGCTTTCTTTCGGAAATTCCCTCGAACAGGCAGGCACAGTAAGCCTTCATCACAGAGAAATTCTTCTGGTTTTGGATATCCTCTTTCTGAATCTTCGTCGTCTCGCTATCCGGGATATCTATGATCCGGGTCTCCTAGGCTCCAAAGACATGATGGAAACGTCGTCTACCCGAAGGCTCCTAATAGTAGAAAATAGGGCTTCTATAATATGATATAATAGGAATTACTATTATGGTTTCGGTAAGTATCCCCCCTATAGCTTATTAGGATCCTTATATGAGCGAGACACAATTCGCAGTTGAGTCGCCGGGTCGCGTCTGAGCTCGCCGAGGCGGGCTTCCACATTCGCTCGCAAAGCCGATACGATCAGCAAGGCCTGGTCCTCGGGTCTGTGCCATCATGCACCAGGGCATCGATATGAAAAAACGCAGACCGATGATTTTAAGTTGAGTCTCGCTGACGAAAAACCGAACTGGTCGAATGACCTGTTTGCCCTGAATCAGTTCGCCAGTCTTGGGGTCGCTGCGAACACCTTCCATGATCTTGAAGCCATCGCCCTCCATGCTGACTATATAGTCTGTGGTATCTATGCACATGCAGTTTTCTTTGCAATTGAAAGTCGCACCAAGCTCCGGCCGATCCGAACCTTTAAACATCGAAGTGTCCTAGCATATCATGCTGCCGCACTCGTACACATTCTCGAGCCCCGAATCTGACATGTCGCACACGTGCAGTGCAGCACAACAACTCATCTCGGCACTGCAGCTGAGCATGCAGGGGGTGGCCGCACCTCTTGCCTTCCTCTTCGAGGCGCCATTGGCCAAAATGGCCCAACGGCCGGGCATCGCAAAAACTGCTTGGAATTAATTATATGGAACCGAGCTCTAGATATCATGATATATAGTATATATATGCGTACATGTAGTACGTATGTCAGTCTAGACATGTAGTACATGCCTTCGAACATATAAATAGGTCATGAGCTACACATATGCACTATCCCGCCCCTGCTTGTCCATCGATCTTTAAAGTGCACCATGTAATGCGTTCATGTTCGCACACTACATGTACTATAGCGCATTCGATTCGTCGTACACGTGCACATACATGCTCGAGGTTCCTCATGAGCACGGCGGTTGTGTCGCAGCTGATAACAGGCAAGTCCGTGCATGTACATGACCCACACATGTACACACATATATGCACACCCAGAACCGACAACAGCAGCACGATACACAAAGCCCACATGTACACTGCCCCGCACACACATGCATGCACACATGCACACATACAATATTAAAGTGCACAATATACACACACGTGTGTGAACACACACACACACAACACACAACACACAATCAGACACACACACACACATACACAAATTACAATAATAATTTGACCCACAGTACACGAGCATAGAAGACGGGACACCTAATATAGCGAATTATATAATAAATATAAAATGGACAGGTAA
Source organism: Symbiodinium sp. CCMP2456 (assembly GCA_905221635.1). Taxonomy (NCBI): domain Eukaryota; class Dinophyceae; order Suessiales; family Symbiodiniaceae; genus Symbiodinium; species Symbiodinium sp. CCMP2456. Next base: position 16,966 of record CAJNDV010000136.1, read on the forward strand.
AGATGCCCACTAATGAGGTCTCAAAACCCATATACGTACGAATTCGGCAAACCGTACCCATCAAGAGTCAGGTTTTCAAACCCCACTAGAGAGTGCAAACCCAACCTCATCAAGAGTCAGATTTTCAAACTCCACTGAGAGTGCAAACCCAACCCCATCAAGAGTCAGGTTTTCAAACCCCACTGAGAGTGCAAGCCCAACCCCATGAAGAGTCAGATTTTCAAACCCCACCATGCAAGCAAATGTGCAAGCCCAACCCATCCAGAGTCAGGTTTTCGACTCCCGTATATAAGTAAGAGTGCAAACCCAACCCATCAAGAGTGAGGTCTTGAAACCCGACCAAATCCCGCGTTGCGTCTGAAACCCATGTGTCCTCTGGGCACAATTTAGCCCAAGTATCGCCTATGACGATACATGGAGCCTTTGGGAAACTAACTCCGGGACGCAAATGCACAGACTGCAGACTACGCGATCTGGTCGTAGTCGAAAGAGTCGGGGTAGTTTCGGATAACCCACTGGCGGATGTAGTCGTAGGACTCGGCGACAAAGTCGACTGACGCGCAAGGGTTAATAGGAGGAGCTGGACGGCGATGTGGCTTTTTCCAAAGTGATCGGACAAACAGGCCTTCAACTTTATCAAGTCCAGCAAGCGAATCGATGATTTCGTTGGAATCGTCCAAATGGAGCACCGGGATCCGCCACTTTGCTGGCAAGCCAGGAGGTTGTTCCCCGATCCTTGTAAGGATATCGCCTTTTCCCCCACGTCGAGTTGGGTACCGGGTTAGCACGATAAACGCCACACAGTTAATGCC
>CAJNDV010000137.1:6997-19122 GCA_905221635.1 Symbiodinium sp. CCMP2456
GACGTGATATCATAGTGCAAGAAGTATGATTTGTTGCCGTTGTCTTGGCCTCGAAATGCTGCCCCACTGCTGGGAAGTACGATGTAGTGCCGTTGCTTTGGCTTCCAAGTTATGCTCCAGTGCTAAGAAGTACGATTTGTTGCCGTTGTTTTTTTTTCGTTCGAAGTGATGCCCCAGTGCCAAGAAGTACGATTTGTTGCCGTTGTTTTGGCTTCGAAGTGCTGCCCCAGTGCTAAGAAGTACGATTTGTTTCCGTTGTTTCGGCTTCGAAGCTATGCCCCAATGCGAAGAAGTACGATTTATTGGGTTTCCCGTTGTTGTGGCTTCGAAGTGATATCCCAGTGCTAAGAAGTACGAATTACTTCCGTTGTTTTGGCCTCGAAGTGCTGCCCCAGTTCCAAGAAGTACCATTTCTTGCCGTTGTTTTGGCATCGAAATGATGCCCCACTGCTAAGAAGTACGACTTGGTGCCGTTGTTTTGGCTTCCAAGTGATGCTCCAGTGCTTGTTGCCGTCATCTTTTTGGCTTCGAAGTGATGCACCAGAGCCAAGAAGTACGATTTGTTGCCGTTGTTTTGGCATCGAAGTGATGCCCCACTGCTAAGAAGAACGATTTGCTGCCGTTGTTTTGGCTTCGAAGTGATGCCCCAGGGCGTAGAAGTACGATGTGGTGCCGTTGTTTTGGCTTCGAAGTGCTGCCCCAGTGGAAAGACGTACGATTTGTCGCCGTTTTTTTTTTGGCTTCGAAGTGATGCCCCAGTGCTAAGAGGTACGAGTTGTTGCCGTTGTTTTGGCTTGCAAGTGATGCTCCAGTGCTAAGAAGTACGATTTGTTGCCGTTGTTTTTTTGGCTTCGAAGTGATGCCCCAGTGCTAAGAAGTACGATTAGTTGCCGTTGTTGTGGCATCGAATTGATGCCCCACTCCTGAGAAGTACGATTTGTTGCCGTTGTTTTGGTTTCGAAGTGATGGCCCAGTGCTAAGAAGTACGATTTGGAGCCGTTGTTTTGGCTTCGAAGTGCTGCCCCACTGCTAAGAAGAACGATTTGCTGCCGTTGTTTTGGCTTCGAAGTGATGCCCCAGGGCGTAGAAATACGATTTGTTGCCGTTGTTTTGGCTTGCAAGTGATGCTCCAGTGCTAAGAAGTACGATTTGTTGCAGTTGTTTTTTTTTGGCTTCGAAGTGATGCCCCGGTGCTAAGAAGTACGATTTGGTGCCGCTATTTTGGCTTCGAAGTGCTGCCCCAGTGCTAGGAAATACGATTTGTTGCCGTATTTTGGTTTCGAAGTGCTGCACCAATATTAAGAAATATGATTTGATATCATTATTTTTTGAGGCAAAAAGAAGCAGAAGAAAACATCAATTTGAATCCTTTTGAAGCCTCAACGGACGATAATAACAAATCATATATGGTCAATCGAAATATTTTATATCGGCAATAATTCGTGTTTCTTCATACTGGGACTTCGAGATCCCTCATCCTCATCAACATATATTTGCGAAATATCACTTCGAAACCAAAAATCGGATTTTTTTAATCTTGGGCAATAGATACCATTCAGGTAATTTCGAAAAAATATCGGAAAATTATATTTTTGAATTGAAAACAACACCCATCCCTATATATATAATAATAAATTTTATTTTTCGGAATAAAAATCCCCAATAATAAGAATATTATTAATTATAAAAAATAATTAATTGCTCCCATAATGCAAGAAACTATTCTTTTTATTATTCTAATACGTGACTTGCATTCAAAATCCAAGAGATAAAATTAAGCTTCTTTAATTTATTAAATTTATCCATTTTATTTTAGCATCCATAATCAAAATATTATTATAAATAGTTCTTTTCGAAATATTCATGTTTAATTCAAATTTATTAATTCAGAATAAGTCATTGAAAAATTATCTGAAAATTTAAGATCTCGTAGAAAATTATATCTTATCTAAAATTATCAGAAGATATATCTGCAATTCCAAAAATTTCGAAGAATTAAGGCACGAAATTTATTAAGAACGCCTCAAATCCCAACCTCATAGCAAGAATTCGGAGCATAATACAACACAAATTAAAACATCTACCGCTACATAACTGTTAGAGCAAGGTATCAAAGCAAGAAATAACACGAGCTGTAGCGTTATTATTTATAGAATAGAAGTATCAATAATTCAAGATTAATAAGTATATATATTTCTTCTAGAATTCCATTCAAACATCTTTCACAGGATTATTTGGAATCAAAAAATTCCAAGACGTATTTATTTCAATTAAATGAGTCGCATAATGAAAATTCGCGATCGGTTTTCCTATAAAACATCTCCCAGGATCAAGAAGTGGCTTGGGGATCCACCTGTCCACTCGAAAGCATTAAAACTTGTCGAGGAAGGGGGGAGAGTTGCTGCAGCGTCATCAAGCCTCATATAGACCAGAGTTTACTTAACTGTCTAGTGATTGTCAGGGAACAAGATTTGCTTTAGTGTTGTGCCCGCTTAAGCCCCTCGCCACAATTCTGGGAAGCCCACATGCAGTTTTTCGCCAGCCAGCACAGCGTCAGTAGCGCCACCTGTGGCAGTCGTTTGAAAGGCAAGGCCCTGTTTCTTCAAGACTTGTGTTGTTTGAAAGGGTGTCTTACCAACTGCAGAATCGCACTGTGCTGCTCCCATTTGGATACACCAAGCTGGCCAGCCTCGACACCTCTACGAATTTGTAGAAGGTCATCACCTGGGGCAAAATTGGTGGCCGGTTCTGCGATACGTGCAAGGATTCCGGCATTGCAAGTGCCGGGCCATCATCAGAGCCCCCATGCCAAACCTGGGCATCAGCCACTCGCCGATCAACAAAACCCAAGACTGAGCACGAGGCTGCAAGTCGGCACTGCTGAATCTGAGGTCCCGGCCACTGCATGGCGTAGTTAAAATGAGTATGCTCGTCAGCCCAGAACAGCAAATAGTCCTCCAGATGTCAAGTAGCATGATTCCGGGCACATGCTTAGACTGAAGGCGGAAGGTCGCGATACCTCCTTGTGCTTCATCGTGTATGGCAGCTGCCGGCGGAAGCCGGCCCGGAAATCATCCTCCAATGATATCGGAGGAAGCAGTTTCCAGCATTTTGTGCGGTTGTTGAAACTTCGGGCTTCGTCTGAATGAATCTATCGGAAGGAGTCCAGGCCATTTCCAGTGCCAGTTTCTGAGCATCACTATGGGATTTCTCCAAACTCAGCTTCACTTGCATGTGCCTTAGCTTTTGCCAACGCGCTTCCGAGTCTCTGACGCAGGTTTCCGCTGTGACACATCCTGCGCACTTAGATGGTGCGCTGGACTGCGAAAACCATACAAGGATGGCCAGATGAGGAGCGCATGTTTCGGGAGGGGTGATGTGTAAAATGTGTAGAGATGCGGTGATGTCTGAGTAGTTTCTTGGGATGACACTTGTCAGGACACATGCAGGGATCAGCGTCGGCGGCTACGGCTTCTGTCGTAGGAGCGGCGGCGACGGTCCTGATGCATGCTGTCTTGAAAGAGTACTAGGATCACCGAGGAGTTCACTTTGCAGTCTGTGCGACATGTTTTCTGCATCTCTGACACTTGCAAACTAAGAAAGGCCCTGTCCCCGTCCGCACTTCTGCGACGCCTGCGGGGACGCAGGAGGATGGACAGATGTTTGTTCGACTGTCCGACCCCCCAAAGCCGCATCCTGCAGAACTCCGACACAAGTGTGCAGCAGATATGGCCTGTCTCGATCATCATCCCGAGCATCACGGCTCCTTCTCAGTGGATTCGGGGTCACACTGAAAGAGCTTGCTTGTTGAGGTAAAACCGTTGTGCACATGTTTCTCAGATAGGCCAACAGGAAGCGTACTAGAAAGCACAAACCCTGCCTTCTTCTGCTGCGGCGATCGCGGTCATCATCGCGGTCACGACCACGGTCTCGACGGTCTCGTTCTCCATTGCGGTCGCGACCGTCTTCGTCCTTGTCGCGACCGCGGTCTCGACGATCGTCATCGTCCCGGTCGCGGCGACGGTCATCGTCGCGAGGGCGGCGAGAGCCGCTGCGTCCACCGTTGTCCCGATTTCGGTGTCTGTCTTTCTCGTCCTTTCAAGACAACTCGCTGACTTCAGAGCACAGCAGGGAATTTCAGCCCTGGCATGACTCCTTGTCTCCCGCTTTGTCATCTCCATCCGACCGGGCCTTGATGATTTTTTCGTACTCAATCCTTATCTGCTGCGCTTCTGCGGAATGGCAGCCCATACTCAAAACCCACGGTGTGACAAGCAGAGTGCAAACGCGAAAAAGGAAGAAAAATACCGAGGCTCTGCTTTTCTCGCAGCTTGACATAATTTTTGTGGTAATCGGACTCCGGATGGATGTCGGGCTTGTACTTCCCTCCCTCGGTTTCTCGAACGTTGATGTCCGCAAAGCGGAGCTTGTACTTCAGGCCACAGATCTCGCAGAGCCGGTCCTGGGAGCCACAGTGGGGCCTCAAGGTGCTCCTTTGGGGGCTTCGGGCATATGACTTGAGAGTCGTCCTGGTCCGTCATGACTGCGATGCCTTCAGTATGCCTGATGCACCCAGAGAAACTGTTTCTGGGCTGTGTACGACTTCGGGGAGGTATGCCACATGTACTTTCGATAGGCAGCACAGACTAGTGGACAGAAAGATCTCATCGCTTTCACAGCGGCTCTCATGCGTCTGTCCATCCTCGGCTTGAGTGGGATATCTTCTGGGCCAGCATTCGTCCGATCAACTCAGAGCGACTTGGTCAGGCAAGTTACAGGATTCGTTGTCAAACAGCATGCCTCAATCTTAGAATGGTGAGGGTCGTGCGCGGAAGGCGGTGGCACGCCCACTCAACGCTTGCTTTTCCAAGAGTCTCGGTTTTGCCCTGGGGAGCTTAGGCGAATTTGAGAAGCCCCGAGCAAGGCCTGCGCTTTTCTCGTGCCACCTGCACGCAAGTCAGAGTCAAGGAAGAGAGAGAGAAAGAGAGAGAGAGAGAGAGAGAGAGACAGAGAGAGTTGGGAAGAGCCCGATCAAACAGAGCCGGAGGCATAACGGACCACCTTGTCCTCAACTTCTCTGATGCCTTTGTCGATAAGATGGAGGAGATCATCCTCATATCTACCTTAGTTGGCACTAGCTGGAGAAGTCGCACGTCAGGCGCCAAGCCGTGCCTTCGGGGAGCCCATTACAACGAGATGCCGATGCTTATGAGGCTGATTCTTGCCAGTGAAATATGTCGAATCCTACTTTCCAGCACCTTTGGCAAACGACAGCTGCACAGGAGTTGCGACTTTGGCACAATGGACGGGCCTCCCACCTCAGGAAGCGCACTGAGGCTCGAGCTGTTGTGAGGCCCCTTGTGTGCATTGTCACGGCTACAGGTCAAGACGGTGGGTCCTCTTGAAGCTATGACAGCCAAGGTTCACAGAACTGCTCCTCAAAAACCTGCGAAATGTTTCTTGCAGTGTTTGTTTGGACATCGGAGTTTCTTTCAACTCCCGGATCCGCTTGCGCAGGCGGCCGCAGCCTTGTGCTAGCACATATCAGCGCGGGTGTAAAACAGGGCTCAAGCCCATCGTGCCAAACATGGCTTGGCTTGTAACGAAGCTGGCAAGCCCTAAAGTTAAAGACAAAGAGCTCCTAAAAGACTACATGCTTTCGGACTGAACTGTCTCCAGCTGCCACTTTGGCCACTTTGACTTTTCTTAGTGTGCGCCTCGGCGGGTCATCGCAGGACCAAGTCCAAGGAGCGACACTCCAAATCGGGCCCGGCCAATTCAAAACAGGATGCCTTCGAAGGCGCCTTCTTCTAGCCCTGTGCGGATGAAGGGAATCCCATTCTGGAAACGACGTCCAGTTCTCGACAACCACCCTGAACACAAACGAAGTTCCTGAACAAACAGAGCCAGTGATGCTATTTTGCTCCGAGTTTCGTGTGATCGCCCTAGCACATGAAAAGCAAGCGGAGATGCATGAAAAGTGTCATCCAGCTCAGCTGCGTTTATACTTCTGATAGTCTTTGTGCGCTTTGAACTCCTCTCTGACTCCGATGGAATGGAGCTTGTTACCTCAGCACTCGCACACGGCCACAACACCCAAACGAGCAAAGGCCTGAGTCTTGAGGGCCCTGCAAGGAGGGATCACGCTCTTGGGGTCAAACTCCGCCCGGAGCTGAGCAGGACCAGTGCAGCTTTCCGCCAAGAACTTGCGACGGCTTCTAGCACTTCAGAATTTGCACTGTAAGGCGCGCACGCTCTCCACTTCTCGGCCCAACGTTTTCCCCGGGCAGTACCCGACAAGGAAGAACTTGCAGTAATCGTCCTTCCACAGAGGCATCGCGGTTTCGAATGTCAGTGCTATCAAAGGCGCAGTACCACGACTTGGCAGTCCTTCTTGAACTCAGGCTCACCTGAAGCAGCAACATCTCGTGCACTGAACAACTCCACGCTGAACACACGCAAAAAGGCTCGTAGCTTCGTAATAAGCTGGGAGCTGCAGGCCCCACACAGGCAAGCAAGGTTCCCAGGGCTGGTGCTAGAGTTACACCAGCAAGAACACTAGCGTCCTGCACCTCACCCGCTTGGTTTGAAGTACTCCGGTCAGGGGGGGGGGCACATTGCTTGCAAGAGCAGTTCCGACAGACTGTGCTGTGCATTGAAGGATTCATTCCGGACACGAAACAATCTGGAAACAGTGGCAACAATCCAACAGCAGTGGTGCCTATCGCATGCAGTGCCGCTGTAAGGTCAGGACTGTTGAGCTTATCCTTTTTGGAAGCATCGCGGTTGGCGCCTTGACATACGCAGCGAACTGAGTTCGTTCACTCTGCATTGGACGAGCATGCAAATCTGGTCTCACGCCGAGAAGCCCATGAGAGCATCGAGAAGAGCCTTGTTGCGGTTCATGGCCCAATCTGCTGCCGAGCTCGAAGGCTTCAAGGCAAATGCAGGCTCCTTGGTCTGTGAGAACTGGAAGCTACAGGAGATATGCTGCATCTTACCATGGCATGGCACGAGCCTTATCTTCCCCTCATGCGACTGCTGAAATGAGGCTGTGAATGTGTTCAGATTCATGCAGATGTTGGTCGCAAGGTGTTTCAAGGCTCGCGAGCTTGTGAACTTGCATTGGCAAAGCCTTTGAATACAAGTCGAAAGCTGCAAGGTTCAGGCTTGAAGCACACAGCTTGCCTCTGTGACTTTTGCCGCTCGAAGTTTCTTTCAGATGTGTCTCACATACATGTGTCGTGCATCCGTGCTCATAGCATGACACGCATGAACAGCACCCTGTGTGATGAAGGAAACATGAAATTAGTTCAAGAGGAGCTGCAAACTAATCTGCTGGAGCTCACCTGTCATGCAACGGCTTCTGACCAAGCAAAACGGCAGCGCATCATGGGCTGGTTGGGTGTCAGCAAGCGACGGGTCCTCATATTCTAGATGCTATCCACTTCTCGTACCATCATTGCTCTCTGCACTACGCTGGTGCGGGCGTTGATGCTCAGGTTCCAGGGACATCTGCTTGGTGCTTGTCTGGAAGTCACCAGCGCGTCTAGCTCAAGGCAAGGGGAAGGACGCGAGCAGTGCGTGCAAGACTTCTATCTAAAAACCCAACATTCCCACATCCACATGCTGCAGACCTTAGCGGCCACATGTCGTCCAGGGTGCGCAGTTCGGGATCAACGGCTTCGGGCTTGGGAACACTTGGAGCACGGACGTGGTTTCAGGATACAGGCGTCGACCTTCAGGAAAATAATAACGACTAATTAGAACAGGGTTTTGGGGTCCATGACAAAATGATTATAGCAAGGAGCCCCAAAATAGTATAGGTAGTTATTTAGGCCCTATATTACTACTCCAAGCCACTCATACCCCATCCAACAACCAGACAAGGTGGGTAGCTTCACAGCTTCTGTTGGGGGGTTTGACGGTGTAAGTATGAATAGCTATAGTAGCTGCTATCCACGAACCTAAAAACCAAAACTTTCAAGACCATCTGTAGGGATTCATGAAGCCCTAAACAAACCCACACACATTCATCTGCAAAGCAGGACAGCCTTGTAACGCTAGTGAGGGAGGAGTTCATCTGAATGAGAAGCCCGATCAAATCTACGGGATACTCCACAATGAGCCCCTCATCTGTTGAGATTTGGACATGCTCCTCCATGCTTCTGGTACCGTCGCAAGGAACCTATCAAGAATGAAGACCTGAAAGAAGGACCACAGAGATGGTTCTGGGGCAAGGCAGAGAGGGCACCGCCCTTAGAGTCGCGGATTATTCTGAGCGCTCTAACAGAGACCATCATTTAACCCCCACTCTGCCAGGTGGCTGGAAAGCCTGCCGGGCTGCCTCTGGTGTGCGAAGCTTTGCTTCTTGTTTCGATTCGTCTGAAAGAATCCTTCTATGCTCGAGGTGATTTGAGTGCCAGGGTTTAATTGGAGTCTTAGTTGGCACGTCTAAGAGAGAGCCTGCTTCGGCAGTCCTTAGAGCCTCAGCTTTGACTTTGAAGCTCGGCTTGGCTGAATCCATCACCCAGTCATCCGCTTCGCAAGGTCGGAAATCTGGCGAACAGCAGTGTTTACATCCGGACTGCATGATCCCCAAGCACACGGAGAAGACCAACAGTCAAAGAAGAAGGAAGTTCCATTATTTGGCAATCCTTCCGGCCGGGTTGCGTCTCCCAAGGCGCCGTGGGCAGAACTGTCCGTGAGCTCCCTCCTACCCTGCTTGGAGCCAAGGCAGCATGCTGGCCGGCAGCTAGGGTTGAGGGGATTGCTTCTTCTAGGGTGTAGGATGGAAGTTCAGGCGATACGCTATCCTCTTGCTGCAAAGGAAGACAGAGCCCTGACTAGCGGATCCGGGAATCATGGCCCATAAACCCTAAACCCTCGTTGTCCCCTTGCCAAGCCACTTTCAAAACACAGCAGGACCAACAAGTCAGCATTGCAGCCTCGTAGAGAACGTCAATGGCCGTCACCAGAGCCTGGCAGCATCCCGCTCAAGTGGTCCAATCTCAGAGTTCAGGAACATATACATACATTATATAATGTAAATAATGTCAAAAAAGTATAGAATGTAATGAATGCATACATACATACATATATATATATATATCTATGGTCACCCTAGGCTCCGGTGGCTAGGAGCACTTTCCGCACTGCAGGACTATCCCAACGAATGTACAAAACAAGACGCCTCACGAAGCTGGCATGAATTTGGCACTTATTGGCGAAGGTTGAGCTGAATTTATCTATCCATGCGCTGATCAATGATCTGCTTCTCTACATTAATGACCTCTCTCTCTTTCTCTTCTCTCTCTTCTCTCTCTTCTCTCTCTGCTCTCTCTCTCTCTCTGTCTATATGTGTGTATGAACCTGTATATGCTGTATATGAGTATACACACTGCGTGTGTTGGTGACATCTGGACACCCTGGACGGCCTGGCTGCACTCTTCGTGGTTCCGGGCATTGGCGTTCTCGGCCAACTCCGGGGCGATGAGGTAGAGGAACTGCCGCCAGGAAGCGGTATTCTCCATGGGAACAGGCTTTCTTTGCTTACCGAACCACGAAGGACTCATTGATGAAGTAGGACCAGGTACTCCGAGCAACAATCAAAGACCAAACTCGGAGACAAAGGCACCTAGAGTTCCAGGCAGCGCACTGAGCTGTATCATCTGCCAGCAGGAGCTCTGAGTGTACAGTACCTTGTCTGCCCCGAGTCCTCAGCCTTTCTTTAGACTGATGCCTTAAATTCCCACACCATCATTCCGATTCTGACTCGATGGAAGCACTGGAGCAGTCCCCAGTATGGGAAGAAGAGTTTGCGCAACCTTGCAAGTAACACAACACCAGAATGCGAGAAGGATCAGAGGACTTGGCAAGTAGAGCCGTACTAGAGGCTACTTTGGGTCATACTTATGCGATGTTATAGGTGCCCGAATTGGGGTTCCAATTGTAGCCTAGTTACCAGAATCCCTGATCCGCCAAGAAGAGGCGCAAGGCACCTGCGAAGCTTCAAATTGGAGTCATAATGGGGCCTTAATAATTAGTATAGGGTTTCGGGGCCCATTATACTATAATTATAGTAAGGAGCCCCCAAAATAGTATTGGTAATTATTTAGGCCCCTGTATTACCAAAGCCGAGACCGAAGACTCTTCGGCTTCCGCCTGGTTCTTGTCAGGCCGGTTCTTGACTCGAGCATACCTGGCCAAGATCTTCGAAATGGTGGGCGGGAAGCAGCAGAGCTGACGAGGGGTTGAACAAAAAGCACAGGCAGATGGTGACAAGGAGACGATGGATCGTTGCTTGGTCAGAGAGCTTTCTTGTGTCTGTTTTTCTGCATTCCTGATGGGTGTGAACTCTCAGAGCCCGGGGACGGCTCCGTCTCGACTTGGCGGCACTCATGTCTCGGTGAGGCTCAGAGGCTGAGCCGTGGGCGATGCTTCGCGGAGAGGAGCAAAGCTGCTGTCGGGCAGGGAACCCTAAGTTTCATGAGGAGATCCCGTCATAGGCTGCAAACAGCTTAGTCCAGCGCCGCCTTGGCAATTGAAAAACGGAAGCTCATGTCAGGGTTTGGGTCCAGAGCGTGGGAAAACAGCGCATGAGTTTGGGGTTCCGGACACTATGCCTGGAGCAGTTTCGAACAGGTACTGCAAGACGCTTCACAAGCTGGGCTAGGCGTAAGCTCGAATTCACTTCAACCCCCCATAGTCTCGACTCACGCCTACTTCGAAACCCTCAGCTCATTGGTTCCTGCACCCCGAATCCGATTCTTCCGTGTGAATGTCTGACGTATCACAGCAATCCCAACGCCGAAGAACATCCTCAACCTACTCGCTGTATCAGTCTTCCTATTCCGACTGCTAGTGTTCCCGCTCTTGCATTCATTGTCATCGTGTTTTTGCTAATCTTGCGACTACTCCTGTCCTTCGAACTGAACCCAGGTCAAAGCCCCTGCCAGACTTTCCTGTTATTGCCCCGCACACTCTCAATGATATGTCTAGGACCCAAAGCCCTGGACCATATTGCATTAGTCCAATGTGCAAACCCTGAACTCTGACCTTAGTTTGTATCATAAGTAAAACATACAACTTCCTGCGTACCACTCTTACAGCGCCTGAGCCTACGCTTGAGTTAGGGCCCTCTGGCTTAACTCAAAAGCTTAAGAAATGCCTAGTCCCTTACCCTAAAACCTAGAAGTTTATGGTTTAAGGCTTGAAGCGCCGCATTCCCTTGCCACGCCTCCCGATCAAATTCGGGATTTCACCCTCCTCGAGGACTCCCCGCACTCGGACCCATCTGGGCGAAGGACCACTGGGATCGGAGATGAAGGTTCGGATTGTTTTGGGGGCTCAGGGCGAAAAGGGTCGAGGCTTTGAAGTTTAGTTTTTTGAGGCCAGGATTCTGGAGGTGTTGCGGTCTTTATGCATGAGGTCTCGGCTTTGGGGCACAAGGTCATCGGAAGCCTCATTGCCACATCACCTGAACCTCGCTCCCCCAAGACCTGCCATTGACAGGGGAGCTTTCTCTGAAAGTCTCTATCGCCACTGCCGAGGCCGCGGCGTGGGCACTTCAGGACGGGTGGCACGGTCCAGGCGGTGGGCCGGCAGGTGCCCGCGGTTGACCATGACCGTGGACCCGTCCTCACGGCTGTCTTTGCTCTGAACAAGCCTTATGTTATTCAGGGCTGTAGAAGCACAGGTGTTCAAGCTCAGGCAGTGCCGTGGATCCGTCACAGCCATGGCTTCTCGCGTGAGTACTCGATTTTCGGGGCTTTTTTGGGGATTCAACTCCTTTGCAGGCCTTTGCGCGCATTCCTACGTCCTACTCACGAGGTTCCGCTTTCGAGGCTTTGATATGGGTCAAGGAAGAGGAGATTGCTAGATCTTGCCGCCCCTTTTCTAATTTGTCCTTCAAGCCCTTTGAAAATTATTTACTATTATGGTTCTCTACAAAATAGTAAGGGAAATTACCCTAAACCCTAAAGACAACCCAGTTTTGAAAGCCCGCCCCAACTGGATCAAGGCCAGGGCTAAACTGAGAAGTCCAATTCGACCCTTGCGGAGTCCGAGGGTTCAGCCGGGACCCCCCCGAGAGATCTCATCTTAAAGGGGTTTAGGGTTTAGGG
>CAJNDV010000137.1:19189-37679 GCA_905221635.1 Symbiodinium sp. CCMP2456
GGGTTTAGGGTTTAGGGTCAAGCCTCATCCCTTCACCTGAAATTACTTTTTCGCATCGATTCAGGGACGAAACAGAGCAAGGGCCGCAAGAAGCAGACAAGGCATGGAAAACATCTTGCACACTCTTGGGTGGGGAAGCCCCTGAAATCCCGGGGCCGGAGGTCCTCCAGGCGCAGTGGCGTTACCACGAGGACTCCCGGGGTGGTCTCGCCCGACTCATCGGCCCCTGGCCGGGGGCCAACATGCATCTCCTCGGTGGCTGGCCGAATTTTGGCCTGCTTACGGGCTTGAATGGATCTTTTCGGGTGTTTTCGGACGATCGCGGTATCTAGCAGTTCAGAGGGACGGAAAGCAAGACGTGTTGCAGTGAAAAGATTTTTTTCCAAGGTCATGGCAAAGATCTCCTAGAGGCCGAGCGGGTGCAGCAGAAGTATGCCGACTATTGCGAACAAGCCAGGGTCGGGGGCAGCCTATACAGTCAACAAATTGATGATCCTTCGGGTGACTGTTGTGGTTTTGACTTCTCGCCGAATGCTCCCACTGAGATCTGCGCATTGCCGTGGTCAAAGACCCCACGGACCTGCAAAGGAAGGTGCCAGTAACGAGCGACTATGCCTACAGATGTAGTTTGAGGTGGCGAAGCACTTTTCAACAGTTTTTGCTATACTTCCCCACGCGGGACTGCCTCCACCACGCGGTAGATGAAGTCCGGAACCTGATGTTAAGCTCTATGAAGCTTGGGATGTCAGGGCCTTGAGTTTTTCTGCTTCGCGGATCAGGGCACGTCGTAACAAGGTTAGGAACGAGGCGTGTGGTTAAGTAGGAGAAGCAACAGCCACGGATGGGGTTCCCAAATACCTCATGGCCCTTTGAGCACATCGCACTTCTGTTGTTGAGGACCGCCGTTCTAGATCAAACGTATGAAGTTCTGCACCCTCGAAAAAAGTCAACGCGGCCTGCATAAAACGCTTGCTTCGGAAACTTAGGTTTTTGGCTTGGAAACCTGCAGCTCTCGTTGGTGTTTACGATCGCCCACAGCTCTCGCATTGTGCAAGTTCATCTTTTCTGAATTGCCATTGTACCGAGACCTCATAAGGATGCAATGAAAGAGAACCGCCCAAAGAGGTGTCCTACCGTTTTGCAGGGTGACCAAAATGGTGCCCTGCTGCTATGCAGGGTGAAACAGCGTGGTTTTCAAGGACTCTCTCACATGCTCTACGGCCCCAAATCCTAAACCGCTCAGCGAAAGGCTTTGGCGTCTATATAGTACTCAAAAGACTCGTAAGGATACTTCACATTTCTTCGGGGCTGAAGCTTCGCCATGACTGTAGTGACATCAACTCGGTAAAGAAAGCTTTGATGCCATCTTTCCAAGCAGCTTGCTGAAACTTACAGGGGCTGTCTGTGGTTTAGCTTTGTAGGCATAGAGGGCTTTTGCTTCCTCAATCCACCTAGCCCCCAAGGTGACTAGTGCGGTATCCAAGTTAGCTCTCCTATGTACAGACTTCAAGCCGTGAGGGTTTCCAGCAAGCATGCCTGGTGGCGCTTACGGAACAACCCCAGGCCAACGAATGAGTCCTTCAAGCCTACAAGCCCGTAATCCTCAAGCCCTATAGCTCTATATCTCTGAATCCAAAACCCTAAACCTTCTTCTTGGGGTTTCCAAGCGGTGCCTGGTCCTTCCACGGAAAGGGGCTGCCCGTGACCTGAGGCACCGGGACACAAGCTTTGCCAGCGTGAGAGAGGCTTGAAGAAGTAGAAATACCACCATTCCTTAGGGTTCCTTAATATGACTACAGGTAAATCCTGGAAGATGTAGTGTGGCTTATGACTTGAGGCGTCCAAGCCCTGATGGTACAGAGAAGCTCCGAGCCCCTGCATGCAGGATCTCCTACTTTGCACGAGTTTGGCAGATTTTTGCACGGCTTCATTTTGGGCTTTACAGAGAGAATACAGACTTCAACATTGCTGGTTGAAGGATCCCTTCTTCAGGGAATTCTACTCCTGGGAGTAGTGCTGTGCAAAGGGCTCTGGAAATCTCTGAGGTTCTTGCATACCCAACCTAGACCTAGCCTAGCCATCGTCCTGCAGGCTGTCCCCTTTGCACTGCGGGCTTACGTATACCAAAGCAAGAAACTCAAAGTACAGCTGCGCTTCGGAACTGGAGGTTGCTAGTTTCTAGATCATCTCAGGAGCCTGGATGCGGGGCATGGCCAAACGCTGGCGCCGCATCTCGATGAGCTCTTTCTTCCACTTCATCCTGGATTCAGAGGTAGTTCAAAGCTCAGAGGCTTTCGGCAGGTTTTGTATGGTGGAGCACTCAGCGGCGAAAAATGCATAGGGTCGCAGCTTTCGAGTTTTCCTTTCCTTTTCCTTCAGACCTTGAAGATGAGAGTTCTTTTGTCACGTGGATTCCTTGGCCCTGGCTGAACCCAGGCCGACAGAAGCAAAGCTTAAAGCTGCAGAATCTAGCACATCAACGCCAAGCAGTCCCTCATTGGACTTTCTGAAGAACCTAAGTTCTCAAGTGGTTTCGAGGGCTTGTGTCCATAAGGCGCAGCCTTGCCCCACAGAGAGTTTATTCGTACTGCATGCTGCCACAAGAAGCTATGAGACAACCGAACATCAAGTGCTACCCGAGATTCTTTCTGATTATGTCATGAATGATTATGGTTGGTATCATCATCGTCACTACCGCCCTCACTGCTGTTGTGCATACCAGTCCCCGAAAGAAACTCGCACCTCTTCAGCTGCCACATCCCCAGGCTCGATACCAAGAGAAAGCAGGCCTCAGTCTGGGTCACCCTGGGCGGATGTGTCAGTAGTAATAATAGTAATAATGGTAATAATAGTAATAATTGTAATAATAGTAATAATTGTAATAATAAGAATAATAGTAATAATAGCAATAATACAATGGAGTGTGCAGCGGAATTTCCCTACGAGGAAAGCTTTAGTGGAAGCAGCCACTACCTTTCGCATCTTCGTGTTTGCAAAACGAAGCTCGTCTGAGGGAAGGCTCGAAGCTCTTGCTGTCGAGGCTAGCTGACTAGCCTTGACATTGTGTGAAGTTGTTTTGCATGACACCAAGCCACGGCGCCAGTGGCCAGCAGCTGCCATTTCTCGTCCCCACGGATGCCGTACTGCCTGGCACACGAAGGGCCGTGAATCATATAGGGGCCTTAATGACTAAAATAGGGTTTTGGGCTACTTTTGTGGTATACAAAAAAACGGAACCCTACGGAATAGTATTGGTAATTATTTAGGCTTCCACATTACACAGCTGGGCGACACAAACCCCCAAAAAATCGCGGGAGCTCCGAACTGAAGCCCCTGACGTGGAGCCCTGACTCCTCCAAACCTTGTCCTCGACCCAAAAACCCGGAAAGCAATCCCTAAACCCAAAACCCTAAAACCCTAAACCCTAAAACCCTAAAACCCTTAAACCCTGGAGCCCTAAACCTACCCTTGACTTTCCAGCCGGCTTTGCCGGGTTTCAGCACCCGAGTACCGCGCTTCTCAAGATTTCGGTTTTAAGTGGGTCATGGTCGAAGGTGGGCATTTGGTTGCGGGATTGCTGATATCCACGGTATAACCGTTCTTGTAAACCTGATTACTTAATCTGCTAATCCTTAAAATCCGTGCCGGCAAGAAATCCTGCTTCCCCCAAAACAACCCAATCAAAGCTCAAGTGAGGTGAGGCCTGTTGCGCACGGTGCGTGCGACGGGACTCGTCACCTGAGAGCCACCCTCTGGGCGAAAAATCCTCTCCCAAAAGATGCTGCCCCTTCTGGGCAAGTGTTTCTCAAGGTAGAGCGAAGGCCCCTTGAGGATGTAGGGCATCAACAGAACGCATTCTAAAGAAGCTCTAACCTCTCACTTTCGTGCTCACACCCGAGCCTTCAAGTTTCAAGTTTTGAGCCTGCCAAACTGCAGGTGAATAAATATCTTCCTGGCCCGGGAGCTCCGGTCGGAAGTTTGAGGGTTTGAGTTATCTTTCAGACAGGAGTGCACCGGCTGATTCCTTCGAGCGTTTACGTTACAGGGCTTCTGGGATCGGGGTTTCAAGCACAAGACATCACAAGGACCCTCAAGGGGGAGGGAAGAGGGGGTCGGGGGCCTTAATTGTAATAATGCCTATTTAAGGATGAAGAAAGGGCATTATGACCCGAAATCATGGGGATCTGCTTGGATCCCTACGTGAGCCCAAGGTCCTGCTTTGGAGGCCTTCCGTCACCAACGCCGCCTTCACGGTCATCCTCATCATGCTGAGCAGCATCTTCATTGTCAGGATTTTGCATCATCATTCGGCACCGGCGACATGAACAACATCTGCATCTTATCCTCTTCATTTTCCTCTTCACGATCGACACTACTACAAGTACCATCGTCCTCCCAATATTAATACAGTTTTTTGCCACTGTCGTCGTCATTCTCGTCATTTGTCGTCGGGAGTGTAGCACGTTTCCGTGAATATTCGGGATCGCTCTCGAGATGATAATGTACGTAGAGGCCTGAATAATTAGAATGGGGTTTTTGGGTATATAGTGCTACAACTTTGATACTGGTAATACTTAAAGGATCATGGGACTTCGTAAGTAGGGTTACAAGGAAGGTAACTATACTTACAACCCCAATTAGGGGACTTCTAACCTTACTTACTAAGTCCCATGATCCTCGTTGTGTTCTCGCCAGAACTCCGTGCAACGTGCAATTTGCATATCTTTGCATGCAAGGATGCAGTAATGCGCGCACACACATGCCTGTGGTTAGAAACTGCCAGAGCATGCAAAGCATCTTGCTTTGAAGCACAGCTCTCAACCGACTTAGTCAACCTGAAAGCCTCGCCAACAATCTGAATCGCAAGCTGACGGTGGACTGAGGTCGCACGCCGGATCTGAGAGCCGAACAAGCCTGTGCTGAGATTGCAGACTAGACTTAGGCTTTCAGGCCTAGCGAAGCAATCCCCTCCAAGTAGCAACAGGTACCTACTAATGCCTTGGAGACTTTATCGTTCGAGGTTCGGGAACCTGGCAAGAGTCCATAATAGCCCGGACACGAAAAGGAACACTACGTAGAACAGCCTGTAATCTGCACACCACCCTTGAATCCTGCAGTCTCTCGCTCGCTCTCTTTCTGTCTCTCTCCCTCTCCCTATGTAGATGCGTGTACGTATGTATGCATGTATGTCCGCATGTATGTACGTATGTATGTCTGTATATCTATATATATATATATATATAAGTATATGCACACGCTTATACATGTCTACACGAGAAAACCTCGAAGGCCAGGGCTAAGTGGACCGCAGGCTTGAACCCGAACCGCAAGACCCCCCCAGGAAAGCAATCAAAGCCTGAAGAGCGAAACCGGGAACCCTCAGACCCAGGATGGAAGGCAGGAGGCCGAGGTGACAAGACTCCCAAAAGCGTAGGCACCCTTCTGATTTTGAACGGGATCAGCTAAGGCTCGTTGATGTGCTGCAAGCAAGTCAAAGCTCTCAGCACCATCTGGGGGTTTCTGAAAATAGGGGACCCTATTATGGTACCCTAAATAGTAGGATCCTTATTATAAGGCCCACAAATAAGGTACCCCTGATTTTCGGAAACTCCCATCTTGTACACACTCTCTAGCGCAGCCCGAGCCCAGACTCCCATGTCGCCAAGTAGCCGGATGATCACCGAGCCTTCCACTTGGAACGGCGTCGGATACATGAGCTGAGACCTGATTTGCGTGTGATGGTGACACCTGGGATGATGGTGCAGATGGGACCATTTCGAGAATGAAGATGAAGCAGATGATGCTGTTGAGAGTGCGTCCGATGGGGTTGGCTATGGTGTGTGGACAAGGAAGAAGGCGGCGGTGATAGCGATAATGCTGATACATTGTTAGTCTTGGTATGGGCAGTTCTTTAAACTCCGACGTTGGAACTGTGCGGTCTTTATGCCCCGGCGATGACGACGACGACAACCAGGACCACCACTACGACCAGACCGACAAGGAATACCAGGACACCACCCCTGACGGCAACAGGCCACCGGGAACCGACCATGAGGACACGAGGAAAGCAAAAGGGGAGCACCAAGAGACATCACTAGACCAGCAGGAGACCCTGCACCAGGAGACCAAGGACACCAGGGCCACACTTCTAGGAGATTCTGGAGCACGGCCAGCTTTCCTCAAATACTGGCGGGCGGGAGTCAGGAGCACGCTGCTAATGCTTTCCCTCAAGTGCTTCCGGGATGTAAGATGGTGGCCAAAACGCTTGCTTGGAATTAAAACAGCGGATCTGGCTTTCGAGAGATGCGGCTGCATGGATCCTGTGCAAATTCAACGTCTGCGCTGTGCCGCAGCTGGAGCCGCGCGGCAGGCAAGCGAAAGCTTGTAAAAGGCGGCGCTAGACCTTTTCTAGTTCATGGTTGGGGTAGTATTAGAAATTTACATTTATATTCCTTATTGGGTTTAAGTACCCTTAAAAATGTAAAATGTTACCCAACTATGACAAAGTTTTCGGGCCTTCTCTCATGCTGCACACCGATGGCTGTTCTTGAAGCTCTGCGGATGATTGCTGTTAAACGTCTTGTTGCAATGATGAGACTTCGGTGCCCTAGATAATGTGAAACAAGAAAAATACGGAAACAACTCGAAACTAAATGCCTTCTTCGCGCCGAGTGTACTCACGGCAGACCTCTGTCCTCGAGTTTAACTCAACGTCACTTGCTCGACCCTGTGAGGCCTTCGCGCTGGCAACCGTAAGCCCACAACCACACTGAAATTTGCAAGAGACAGTCGCAGGGAGAACGCAGAGAAAACACCCAGGGACGGGGCTCGCTCAAGATCTCGATGTCTTCCTTGCTGGCTGGCCACAAGACCTGCAGCTATGAAACAAAGGTCTAGTGGCCTGGGAGTGTTCAGGGAAATCACCGGAGCTTCAACAGATCCTGAAACGCTTTAGAGTTTGTAGTTGCTGTCGCTTCAGGGTTCATATTTCGGCATCTGCCTCAGCCAGAATCAACGGCGGAAGACGTTTCCGAAAGGAAAAGGCAAGCTTTCCTATGTACACATACATACATATCACCTCTTTACATACACATGCACCTATATGCATGTCGCTGCTCGGCCGCCTGACTGCCCGGCGTCTGTCCGTGCGCCGTAGACTCTCTACTCATGCATATTTGTACAGTGTTGTGCTAACTTACACGTGTGTGAGTGGTCCTTTGTCTTCGGACATACGAGCAGTTGCTCGTGCTTTTGTTGTGTAATGTCTAGCGCATACTCTGTATGTTTAGGAATATTCAGACTTTTGTCCCTTTGCACACACACACACATATATATATATATATATATATATATATGTATAGATATAAATATACCTATGTACAGGCATAGCGGTAGCATGTGTGCGTAAGTACACGCATAGCTAAGCATGTGCACATGCATGTATCCAGGCATCCATGCGCAATATCATCCATCCATTCATCCGCCCATCCCTTCGCGCGGTTACACTACTTGCATACATGCATATGCACAGGTGCTAGTACGAACGAAAGCATGTCACTCATGATTGTAGCCAAAACATGAAATGAGAAACAGCTGCATCACAAGCAGCACGATGAAGCGAGTACGTAAGAGAAAGAAATGAAACATGCGCATGTAACCAGATGTGCACAAATACAGACAGACGGAGATACAAGCTCAGAGAGGCAGAGAGCGAGTTTAAGAGAGACTTTCACACAAATAGAAATACGAGCTATCAAACATCAGGATACAACGTAGGCACATATCTTGGATGCGGAGCAGCGGCCTTCGATACTCAGGAGATATGTGTTGAACACACCAGCATACAAACCACACATAGACAGGCTCAGGCAGTATGAAGATGTAAGGATGCGCTGAATCGGCTGTAAGGGTAGTTCTCTATTTTGAGGATCCTTTTTGAGGGGTCCTTGATATAAGGGTGCCGTACTATATTGGGGACCTCAAAAGGGACCCTAAATTGGAACTAACTACCCGTGGGACAATGCCCTCCTTGTGTTGTAGCTTTGCGGTTCCCATAAAGAGGGAGCTTGACAGGACCAGGGATCCCATCTAAATCCAAGCCTAGGCTGCTTTCAAGCCCACACCCCCAGCTTTCTGTAGGCTTCAGAAGGTCACAGCTGTTTCATGGCTAGGCTTTCAAGATTTTAGGCGAGCAGCGGTTCGGGAAAAGCATTACGGGGGTCTTTTCAAGAACTCAGGGTCGGTGGGGAGCTTCTAGGGATTCTGATCATAAGGGTCCGACGGTTCAAGGCCAGAACCCTGCACATGGGTAGTTGTCAAAATTAGGGTCCCTTTTGGGGTACCCTAAATAATAGGTGCCGTATTATAATAAGGACCCAAAAAGGGACCATAATTTTGACAACCACCCACATGATACAGCTGCAATTGCTCAGACACTTTCTGCGCGGTTTGCGCGGCGTTGGCAGGCAGCTAACCGCAGAGGCACGCGGGAACATCTTGGACCACAGGTTCTTGCCGGGAACCGTGGATGTCGAAAATCCCATGAGGGGCCGTAAAAACAATCGTTTTGTGCCGACAGCGTGCTTGGCAGGTGCCCGCAAAAGCGGCCGTGTCTCATGGGCTTGGGGTTCAGGCAGAGCAAGCCCTCTAGGACTCTAGGGTTCACGATTGCCAACCCAAGACCATGGAACCGAAAGCACTCTAAACCCTACACCCTCAACCCTAAACCTGTCCACAAGGCATGGCCTTATCGAAGAAAAATTCATGTCCCTGGGTGCCGTCTGGCAATCCTAGGACATTCCAGGTTTCAAACGCCAGAACCCTGCAGGGCAAAGCGCTTCCAACGCCAAAGTAACATGGGGTTAATGTAGGCGCCTAATGATTAGAACAGGGCTTTGGGGTATATCATACTTTAACTATAATAAGGATCCCCCCCAAAATAGTATATGTAATGGTTAATGCCCCTATATTAGGTCCTACTTAGGGTCTGCTTCTGAACTCTCATGGTGCGGAAAGCTTTGGTATTTCTTTGTGCGCAGGACAGGAAAAAACGTCCTGGGCTTTGTGCCGCGACGATGTCCGGAATGACAGGGAGGTTCGGGCGAATAAACCTTCTGCCAAAGTAGAGAGGCACTCAAAGCACAAAGCCTCTGCCTATGTCGTGGTTTTAGCAGGGAGGTGCAAAGTCACAAGCTCAAAGCCTTCTTTGGCGACGGAGGTTGTTTGCCTTTGTTGGCCGGAGTTCACCAACCTGGCTACTATTCACATCTACCATGAAAGCCCGTCACCAGCAAAGTGCATGCGTGGTGCGCCCAAGACGGAGGGGACTTATCCAACTCATGCGCTTGTGTGCGTGTGGCGGCGCCGACTCGATAGCCCAGAAGATCTGATGGCAACTGAGGAACTGGTCGATGGCTTCGGGTTCTTGGGCTGAGGGTGTAAGGTTCGGGGCCTTAGACTGTACTGGGTCAAGGATTGACACACTCAGTGGCCGCCTGTGCAGTGATTGAAGTTGTGGCGTGTCGGCCCACCGCCACCCACAGCGTCTCTGATAGGAGAGTTGCAAGCAGATCCGATAGCGGTCATAGCATGGATGCTCTTGCTATGGAATCGCGGATGCAATCAGGTGCTCGCTGACACTGACCGCATGCAAACATCTTCCTGATGCAGCCTTGCATTCTCATTCCGGTTTAAGCAAGTCTAACTGTCAAGCACGGCTTCTTCGCTGTCCGTTAAGGGCCTTTTGCGCATTGCGTCTGCCTCGTGCAAACTACTATACAGAACCTTGGACGATTCAATCTGGGGCTGTGAGGCTCGCATGGCCTGCAAGCATGACCAGACCTGTTGGGAATCTCGGTAATGACGTGTACCCACGTAGTACAGACTACGCTCTGTAAAAGCCACATTCTAAATATTCAGGCCCCTGGAGTAAATGAGCGGTAGAGTTGTACCGCTGACCTTCGGTGATGAGACTGTTCAGATACATTACCATCAGCTGGGCTGCCGCAGGACAACCGCAGGAACCACGTAGCTGCAACTGAACCACAGCCCGCAGCGGAACGTAAGTTTGGGAGCCCAAATATTTCCCCGCGGGTTCTTGCTCGGCTCCTCTTACTCGTGCAAAACAAAACAAGTATTCAGGCCTCCGTAGTGTGCCTCACGTTCTTACAACGCCCTAGCACCGCTTCAATGTCTGCTCCGGTCGCTGTCTGACATCATGGAGGCTTTCCTTCACCCTGATGCCCCCCGGCGCCCCGGAGGTAACAGTTACAGATGGTGTATAAGAACCAGGACTGTCACGGCTGCTGCTGCTGTTGTACGACCACAACTACAATAGCCACAACCGCAACAAGAAGGACACCGCTACCAGCTACCACTATGGCAGTTACTCTTGGGGGATGTACCGCTCCGGCAGCAACAAAGTGGAGAATCGCCACCTCTGCTGGCCGTACAGGCAGGTAGTAATCTCAAGCAGCAGTGCTAAGGGGCTTGGCCCGGTTATGTCACTTTGGGGGGCCATGAAATTCAGCCCAAGGTCATCGCGAACGAGAAAACTGAACGATGGGGTTGCACTGCGGGTTCGTCCTGTGAAGGGCTCTATAATGTCAGGATCTCTGTAAGAAAGCTACGGTTCGTTGACGTAGCAAGCAGAGCCTGTTGCTACACTCCAACGAGTGGCTGAAGGGACAGGACAACAGAACGAATCAAGAATACCCATCTTCAACTTCCTGGGGGATGGAAGGCGGATTTCAGATGGAGAGGCTCAACACACAATGTTGTTCTGGCAAATCGCCTCACCAACACAGACAGAAACCAGGCAAATTGTAGCAACTTCCGGATGAAATCAACTAAGCTCAGAAGTTCTGAACTCACCAAGGCCCTTTCTTATCTTTGTACTACAAACTGGTAGAAGCCAATTGGCATTGCAAGTGACATGGCGGGATATTGCGAGTATGACAGTCAGAGTGCTTCCCTGAGGACAAGAAGATCAGGAACCGCCATTCAGTTGGTGCCTGCTGGATACTGGCAACAGTCAACAGTCCGAATGCCAACAACAACAGCAATGACCCCAAACTACACAAAACACCCAAACCCTAAACCCCAAACCCCAAACTACAGAAAATACCAAGAACATCCTGGGCCTCCTTGACGTCGACAGCACTGCGCGGGATTGCCGCACGAAGTATTGATAAAGAAACCGCGGGACCACCCTTTCTTGATGAAGGCGCATATATATATATATATATATATGCACATACACATACATATGTGTGTATGTATGTATTTATGTATGTAAGTATGTATGTATGTACGTACGTACGTATGTATGTATGTATGTATGTATGTATGTAAGTGTGTTTGCATGCTTATTGTTTACATATCCAATACCCATACATACAGTTACACACAATTAAACCCATACATACACATACATATATAGCACACGTATGCACATGATGCTGTGTACATGTATATAAACACATATCTATCTATGTATTTATCTCTCCATCTACCTGTATGTCTGTGTTCATGTGCTGACGGTCATACATAGCAGTACCATCTCCTGGTTTGATCGGTGCCGTCACACTCGCAATCATCGTTGTGGCGGTTAGTGTCATGGTTGTCGCTTTAGGGTTTAGGGTTGCTTGTCCTGTTGTCTTGTAAGTGTCCAGTATCCTTTGCTCGTTCATAGTCAAGATATGAGCCGCATTCCCGGTTCAAGATTTGGGGTCAAAGTTTACAGTGTGCGTCCCCACAACAATTGAATGAGGTATGTTGTCTTCCATTGTGCGAAAGTCTTTATCTGAAAAGAGCGTACAGCTGTCAAAGGACTTGCAGAACAATAAATACCAAGACCAACCTAAACCCTGAATTGCAACATCTCTTCTTGGCGGTATCTTATTTTCTGATGCCTAAACCCTAAACCCTAAACCCTAAACCATCGGAAATCTCCATACTCCATCTCCTGGGCTGGTCCCTGCAGCTGTTAGCCAAGGCCCAGAGTCAAGGAAACTAAGCTAAGCAGGAGCCTTTAAAGGGTTCCTTGAAGGGCCCCCAAAAGGGATACTATAATGGTTTAGGGCTTAGGGGCCTTAATAATTCGAATAGGTTTTTGGGGGCTCCTTTAAAGGGTTCTATAAGGGATACTATAAGTAGGGCTTTGGGTTTGGGGTTTAGGGTTTAATCTAGGGGCCTAAAGAATTAGAAGAGGTTTAGACGGGGTTTGATAGAAGGATACGTTTACCCAGGAGCCAAAGCAGCTTTTACCGGTTTGCAAAGACAACTCGAACATGCGTGAACCTGCCCAACACTTCCGAGAACCGAAGCCAATAACTCTTCAGCAGGTTGATGAATACAGCTGCGATTTCAATTGCCCAAGAATTTCATTTGAAGAACTCTAAACACTAAACCCAGCTTTTCGCTTCTTTGGCGGAGATGGAACTCCAGGTGCTAGAATTAGAAAACATAGACATGTCAGGGTTGTTCAGAACTCGGCTTGCCTGTGGTAGTCCGCAGTCTAACCTGCTTATCAAGTCCCACGATCCCCTAAGCTGGGTTTCTGTGCTTCCAAGTTCTACATGAATTGCTTCGAGATTCTGTCTTACTACGGCACTATGGGTGTGTAAAGAAACTCCATCAAATGGTCCAAAAATTCCACCGCAAGCTCGAAGGCTATGCCTTTTGGGGGTGCTTAACGCCCCAGAGAAACACAGGGTCTTTCTTGGGTGACCTCACGAGAGTAGGAGCGCAAAGTACAGACTCGTTTAGGGTATAGGGTTTAGGGTTTAGAATTTTTCCAATGCCCGGGCCTCGGGCCGTAGACTAAGCACGGAAGGGCCGAAGCCCTTGGTATGGCCGATGGCTACCCAAGCAGCCATCAGGGAGTGGTGCTCACAGCGCCCAAGGATGGCGAAGTAAAGGAACCGCTGACGCTGCGGCTGGCCCTGGGATGCAGAGGTGCAAGGCAAAGCATCACGCTTGAAAGTTGGGAGTGTCAGAATGTCACGGTGCATTTGCAAAGCTTCCGGGGGCAGGCAGCTGAACTTGTTCAAACTGACGGCTTGAGAACTGAGCCGGCTTGGAGGGCCCGACATGCCATGTGAGAGAGCCCTAGGCATTCTTCGCAGCCATGGTCTGCTTCAGATACGCATGCAACCTCAGAGCTCCAAGCCGAAGCTTCAAGCCATACGGGCACTATCCATGCTACCATTCTCATGATTAGGAATGTCAGGAAAAGACGGGACCCAAATACTTACCATGGACTCTCCATTTAGTCTGAACCACCTCCCCGCCCGCTCCCCGCCGTGTGTTGCTTCCATCACCGGGGCGCTGTTTCAAAACCCGGCGCAGGCCGCCGATCTCCTCCTGGATCCCGGCCATCTGCTCCTCCACGTATGTCTGAAACCTGAAATATCGGGGTGTGGGTTTTGGTTTCGGCGGCCGGTTTAGGGTTGGGGTATTGGTTTTGGGGAATCGGGGTTTTGTGGGGCCAGGGCAGTTCAAAGGGGCTAAGCCTGAAGGTTTAAGAGCTGGCCACAACAATGAGGCAACAACGTGCCTCATGGAAGCAAGAATTGCAACACTCAGGCCGTGACTGACCACGATAGCAGATCTTGAATTGTGCTGCTACTACTACTACTACTACTACTGCTACTGCTACTACGACTACTCGTACTACGACTACTCGTGCTACGACTACTCGTACTACGACTCCTTCCTATTTCTACTCCTACCTAGTACCACTGATGCTTCTGCTCCTGCTACTACTACTGCTACTCCTGCGGCTGTTGCTATTATTGCCCTTCGTAAATGCCGCACGGTCATGACGGCAACGTACGTTGCGCACGGCCGTACGGCATGTTGGAGCATGCGTTTTGCCTCGTTTTTGCAAAGGAAACCGCTCAACACACATCTTGGAAAAACGCTTGGCCTGCGTGCGAGAACCGATTAGAACATGTAAGTCATCATGGTTGGGCCATGGATGCTCCGCTCTCCGAACGGATCAGACCATGGACGTCATCATGTTTGGGCCATGGATGCCGTCTTCTCAGAACGGATTAGACCATGGACGTCATCGTGGTTGGGCCATGGACATGGATGCTCTCTTCTCAGAGCGGGTTAGACCATGGACGTCATCATGTTGGGCCATGGTTAAGTGTCACAGCCGGTGAAGTTGCAGAGGACCAGGCCCCAAAAATGCGACAGCAAATGGAGTTGCAAATTGGACTGGGAAGAAATAGCTCAAAGGTCGGATAGTACGACGACGCTGCAAATAGCGTGCAACACGCAAGTGCTGCCAAGAACGCTTTAACACTCTTAAAACCGGAAGCGCAACATCTTACAAACATCAAAAACAAAGATGCCAGCTGTACGTGGGAGGAGCTCGCCAACACCCCTAAAGCCCCGACCTCGGTGTAAGAGGTCTTTTGACGTACTGTGTACTGTGTGCGCCCTAGGGTGTGGAGACATAGTTCGGGGTGTCCGCAAAACAGTATCGTGATCATCACCGAAAAAAGCTTTCCCCCGCCCAAATTGGAGTTTTTGCTCCAAGCCGTGCGAAACACCAAAGTTTAAGACGACAGTCGAGAAGTAGGGGTGGCGACTATATAAGAAAGTCCGACATCACGAAAGTACTGCAAATACCTAGTAAAACGGCTCATGTGGTTTGTTGGTTGTGTTTGTGCGACACGGTCGTCATCATCGCCCCCCACCCCCCACCCCCCACCCCCCCAGAAGCAAGTCCAAAATCAAGAGGCCGAGTTTGCAAACTTCTTATGATGATCGTACATGACGAAAGTGCTGTAAATACCGAGTAAAACGGATATGCTCTTAAGATGGTTTAGAGCAAGTGTAGTTGGTAGGGGGGGGCTACTACTACTACTGCTGCTGCTACTACTACTACTACTACTACTATTACTACTACTACTATTCTAGTACTACTACTACTACTACTACTACTACTACTACCACTACGACGACGACTACTACTACTACTACTACTACTACTACTACTTCTGGTACTACTAATACTACTACTACTACTACTACTACTACTGCTGCAGCAGCAGCAGCAGCTGCGACGACGACGACTACCACCAGTTCAATCAATACTTTTGACTGCTATCACTGCTAGTTTGTGTTTGCCGTGCCTGAAGCTTCCAAACCCGAAAGTTGACGGCCTTTGAATGCCTATTCTCATTTGACTTCACCAACTTCCTGGGGTTTATGCTTTGGGGTTGAAGCTACTACGAAGTCCTGCAGATGATCACTACTGTAGAACAACACAAACTTCGTTCAAGTCATGGCAGTGCCTCTAGGTGGACACACGTTGATTTGTCTCAAACCTTACAGGGCGTTGCCGGTAGGTGCAGAGCGAAACCCTAAATCTAAAATTCTAAGGCCAAACGTGTGACTCTGCAGGTTCAGAATGTCTTTCCGAGCGTAGGAAGAATCAGAAAGGCAGCTTTTCTCATAAGAATGCTACTGACAAGCGGCATGGGGGTTGCGTTCGGTGTTTTCGTGAGTTGGCAGCAAAGTGTCCAACAGCAAATCCTGTTCTTGTTGGACTTCTTGATTTGAAGGTGCCTGTTCTCATAATGGATGCCGAATCCAGTACTACCACCTACCATTACCTTTGTCACCAAGGGGCTTCCCTTGAGTCTTGATGAGCCATGTCCTTCGATGCAGCCCAAGCAGAGTTAAGTGTGCAGGAATGACGGCCCGCAAAAGTAAGAAATCATGCCCACTAAAGAAAAAAGTCTCCAGTGAAAGAGCAATGGGGTTTCGGGCGTGGGATTATGTAGGCCCCTGATGAATACACCGCCGCTGTTGAAGGGAATGGTCAGGGTCTACATTACCGTGGACACGTCCGGGCAAGCCGGCGTTAGGGCTTTAGAGTCCTACACCTAGACCAAGGGCCAAGAGCATACTGCAGTTTCTACACACAAGCCTATTATCAAGTCGCTTTAGTATGGCATCAAGTGAGGAGCGCTGAGGTCCTTCCAGGTTGTGGGGGGATCGAGAAAAATGCTAAACCAGGAGACTGTTTTCGGGTTCTATTTGGTCTGGGATCCTTCAAGGGGTCTTTTTGTACTGGGGCGTCTTGCTTCCGGATCCTTCAACAAGCAGGCGATTTTTGGAATGTCAGCAGATGTGGGGGCCCGAGCATGATCTAAATAGCTTCTGCATACCAGAACAATGGGGCCTTTCTGGCCTTACTATACACCATACAGAGCAAGATCGTCATTATGAGGACTTAGGCAGACTCGCGGCTCTTGTCTGAAACCCCCATGTCCAGTCTCCAGCATGAACTGTCGCTCCCCTCAATTATCCTTTCGTTTCAAGGGTTTGAAAACAGATTCTGTATTTGGGATCAGGATTCAGCCTCTGGGTTGCCCTATGCTGAAGAAATCAGGTTCCATGTTGGCCTACTCAGCCTTTTAATCATGCAGGGTTACATGCAGCCAAGACGTTTAACGAATAGCTCTAAAGAAAATAAGCATTGGCGCAACTGCAAGGCACTGATGAAAACAAGTCTCTGGTCGTGAATGATCTTGGACACGTCGATAGCCTCACTGACCCCTCCCAAATTTCTAACAGATCCTTCCTTGGAAACGTACCGGGCCTTACACGTATTACGGTAGGATGATCAAATGGTCTGAACTACCGGAGCCAAGGGCACCATGCTGCCGAAACTCCAGATGCTCAAATCTGATGGCTCTCCTAAAGACTAGATTTCATGTTGGCCAGGACCCCTCGCAAGCAACCAGCGTTGATGATGACGACGACTATTATCGGGAACGCCGAATCACTACAACAAGCAACATCACCATCAACACATCACCAACGCCACCAGAACAGCGACTTTTAGAAACCACTGTGATCTGAAACATCGCCTCGGCCACCACCATCACCACCAGCATCATCATCATCATCGCGGTCATGATCGTCGGCAGAATGTTTGGGTTTTATGGACAGGGCATCTGTGCCACACGACGCGCTCGTGCATTGGTGAAAACTCCAGTTTAATCATGTCCAGGTGCAAACAAAGAATCCATCCAAGGTTCCAAGTCATGCATGCGGCGCAGGAGTGATCCGGCTCTAGCAGTGTGTTGCTGGCTGGGCATTTGGGCTTGAAGCTGCTTTGTTTATCAACAGGTTCAAAAGTGCAGGGCTTTGCTGACTAGGCCTCGGAAATTATTCAGTTTTGCGTAAAGGTAAACCCAAACAACCCATAGATCGCAAAACGTTCAATTAGGGCCCCTGGCTTTCGACAACTCGCATGTGGGAGCTGCAACAAGTGGCAGTGTCAACCCGTCTCCAAAGACATCATGCTGTACCCAAGCCAATCGGGCGACAAAATGATGCAAGGTCAACGACTTATCGCTTGCGAGCTTGCGTCGCAGGAAGCCTTCCCAGTGGTGAGTCGGCCATAGAAGCCCCATGCGTTCAATTCCAGCAAAGAAAGGTAGTCGCATGCATAGAGAACACCAGAGGCTGCACGCGAAGGGTTTTTTTGTGGGACCGGGGGGTAGGGGCGTCCACCACTACTTTGCTGGGGTACTACTACTACTACTACTTCTTCTTCTACTACGACGACGACTAGTACTACTCTATTACATTACTATTAGTACTACTAGTACTACTACTAATACTACTACTGCTACTACTACTACTACCACTACTACTACTACTACTACTACTACTACTACTACTACTACTACACACTATTGTTGATACCGCTCAAGTACCTTATTAGTGTTGCTATCATTACAATATTGACGAGTACCGGCAACGGCACATCCACTACTTCCTTTTTTTTTCTGAGGGGGGGTGGGACCAGTACTATTCGACACATTTAGTACTGCTACGAGTACTAGCAGGTATACGACCATGACTACCATTACTACTACTACTACTACTACTACTACTTCTACTTCTACTACTACTACTACTACTACCACTACTATTCAACACATGTAGTACTGCTACGGGTACTAGTCGGTATACTACCATTACTAGTACTGCTACTACAACTACTACAACTACAACAACAACAACAACTACAACAACAACAACTACTACTACTACTACTACTACTATTCTAGTACTACTACTACTACTACTACTACTACTGCTACTACTACTACTACTTCTACTACTACTACCACTACTACTATTACTATTACTACGAGGAATGTTATTACTACAAGTAATACTACTATCACCATTACTAGTAGTAGTACTACCACTAGGACTGTTGCTAGAACTATTAGTGCTATTTCAGCGAGCTGTAAAATGATGACTACTAGTACGAACTGCGGCACATCTATACTTTTTTTTCGGAGGGGGAGGGAGGCAGAGGCGAGGGCAGGGGAGGGAGAGGAGGGGAGGGGAGGTTCGCAGCACCTAGACTTTGCAGACACGCCTCACAAAGAGGCTGCAACCAAGGGGAGGGGAGGAAGAGGAAAGGAGGGGGGGGAGGGGGGAA
>CAJNDV010000137.1:63182-101633 GCA_905221635.1 Symbiodinium sp. CCMP2456
ACTAAGGTAACTATACTTATAACCCCAATTAGGGCACCTATAACCTTACTTACTAAGTCCCATGATCCTCCAACCCTAAACCCTAAACCCTAAAACCCTAAACCCTAGACCCTAAAACCCTAAACCCCTAAGTCCCACCCCGAGTCCATGCTCGGGGAGCTTGCATGCTTCGACTTCGAGGCTTTTTGGGGCCAAGGGTTTAGGGTTTAGGGTTTAGCTTTTGGGGGCTAGGGCCACATCTCTGTTTTGAGGAATGGCTAGATTGCCACAGTTGAAGCGTCGCGATCGCATGTATATGGGGTTGTTTGCGTGGTCATTGTATCCCGACTTGGTTGCAACTCAAGCCAACTTAACTTTATTTCTACAAGTTCTACTGCCAACGACTCATGAGGTCTTGTAGTGCGCTTCCTATCGAAAACCAGATCGTAAACTTCTGGAGGTATCATCCTTGCAACAGAGTCGGTTTCCGAGCTGCCACTTTTTCGGACTTTGGTACTCTGCAAGTTTTGGGCCAACGCACCCCCCCAAATCACGAATCAGGGTTACTCTTACTTCCCCAATACGGCAAGGAAATAAAAGGTTGAACTTTCAGGTTGCTACTAAACTATAAGAACCCACAAAGTTTAAAGGTTGGGTATTGGAGAACTAAGTACTATAAAGGCTACCAGAGATTGTGGGCTTTAGGGGCAATTTGAGTGTATGTTCTTGCTTTGGCACCCAAGGCCATGTCCCAACAACAACCCGGGAAAACCCTAAAACCACGAACGTCTGAACACCTGAAGCCCTAAACCCTAAGCCCAAACGCCCCTTGAATCCTGAACCCTAAATCCCCTTTAACGTCTGGGTTTAGGGTTTAGGGCCTAGAGTTTAGAGTTTAGGGTTTAGGGCTGAACCCTAAACCCTAAACCCTAAACCCGAAACCCGAGACCCTAAACCCTAAACCCTAAACCCTAAACCCTGAACCCCAGAGACCCGAAGTCCCCTTGACCGAAAGCCCCAAGATCTCCCAGACACCAGGCCCCAAGACCTAGTCGGTTAAGGTTTAGGGTTTAGGGTTTAGGGTTTAGGGTTTAGGGTTTAGGGTTTAGGGCTAGTGTAGGAGTATATAGGGGCCTTAATAACTAGAATAGGGTTTTGGGGGTTCCTTTAAAGGCTTCCTTAAAGGGTTCTATAAGGGCTGCTATAAGGGTTTTAGGGTATAGGGGCCTTAAACATTAGAATAGGTTTTTGTGGCCCATGATACTCTAATAAGGAACCCCCAAAATAGTATTGGGCCCCTTATTATATGTCCATGAAACCACACAGTCGCAAGACCCGAAAAAGTCTACAACCCCCAGAGCCCTGTGCTACAAGATGCGCTCTCTGAACCCAAAACCCTCAACCCCCAAACGCCAAACCGTTTTTTCCAAGTAGGACCCAGAGAGCCCAATAGCCCTTAATTAAGGAATACACCCTAAATCATAATATATACCTTAAATCATAATATTTAAGCCCCTATAATTTAAGGCCATATCCTTATTCAAGTGGTACTGGGCTCTCTGGGGACTTGGGGCCTGGGTTACTCAGACGGCGACCTGTTTCAGCTATGAACGTTGCGAATCTCTGGATTTGGGTTTAGGGTTTAGGGTTTAGGGTTTAGGGTTTAGGGTTTAGGGACGACGCTGCTACCCCAAACTCCGAATTTTTCAAGACCTCGGGCCGTTACAACTCCCAAACCCAGGAATAAGTCTTATTCCTTCAACCTCAAGCCTCGAACGCTGCATGCCTTCAGCCACGTTGCACGATCTGAGTGAATAGTACAGAGAAGACGTAAACGATAAGGCCGAGGAGAACCACCGCCCAGAACAGGGACTTCCTGGGCTCCAAAGATCTTCAATGACTTGCTTCCCTAGGCTTCAAGTGCTTCTGCTGCTGCTGCCACTGCTGTTTAGTAGGATGTTCACAATAATTGTGTTGGGGCCCATTATATTCTAAGAATAATCAGGAACGCACCAAAATAGTATAGGTAATTCTTTAGTGCCTTGCATTACCACGAGGAGGTTTCGGGCCTTCCGGAGCAACTTTTGGGGGGCTGCGAAGGGTGTTCTGGGACTGAGATCGGATTTGCTGGACTCGGGGCCTCAAGGACCAGACTCGACTGGTTGGGTATGTTTGGGGCTACAATGGATATAGTTACTGTCTAGAAAAGGGTATGTTTGGGGCTACAATGGATATAGTTACTGTCTAGAATATGGACATTATATACTATATTGATATTAAGGGAATGGATATAATTAATAATTAGCATAGGGACATTATATACTATATTTATAATAAGGAGTCGAGTATCCCAACAGAATCACGAAGACGCCCGAAGGGACCATATCCTCTGTTCAGGGTCGTTGGGCTTCGTGAAGGCTGGCACTGTGGGAATGTTCCTAAACCCTAAAACCCTAAACCCCAAACCCTAAACCCTACACGCCAAATCCTAAACCTTAAACCCTAAACCCGCTTCAAGGCGAGGCACAGTGTGTGTAGAATTGAGGTAATCAATGTCCGCAGAGCCCGAACAAAGCGGAAGATGCGCATCAGGCGCACCGCCTTGCGAGTTGTGTTCAGGGGCCTTGAGAAATAGAATAGGGTGTTGGGCTTAGGGTTTAGGGTTTAGGGTTTAGGGTTTAGGGTGTTGGGCTTAGGGTTTAGGGTTTAGGATTAGGGTTTAGGGTTTGGGGGCCTTAATAATTAGAATAGGGTTTTGGGGGCTCCTTGAAAGGGTTCTAGAAGGACTACTATAAGGGTTTAGGGTATAGGGGCCTTACTAATTAGAATAGGGCTTGGGGGCTCCTTGAAAGGGTTCTAGAAGGACTACTATAAGGGTTTAGGGTATAGGGGCCTTCCGAGTTGCCTTCAGGGGCGTACCGAGGTCCAAGAGCTGTCTGAGCTTTTTGCGGGGCGTAATGTAGGAGCCTTAACAATTAGAATAGGGTTTTCGGGGTTCATTATTATAATTAGAGTATAATATATCCCCAAACCTTATTCTGATGATTTTTGGCCTCTATATTACTGGGGCCAAGTGCTTTGTTCTTTTACCACACTTTCCCGTCGCGTGAGGCTTTGGGTGATGTGGCTGAGAGTCGGAGATCGGTAAATCAAATGCCCGAAGCGAGGATGGTCATCTTCATAGCCAGACGGGCAGTAAGACTTGTAGCCGTTGTTGTCGTCACCGGCATCCGCAGCAGCAGTGAGACAGGATTGTGCTAGTACTGATGGCAAGAAGGTTTGACGGCAAGGACCGCAAATACAGCTACTCAGAGCCATCACTGAAACATTGGCTGAATACGAGAGCCTTATTCGAGACTCACCTCCTTGTGATGCCTTCCCCCTCTCCCAAGTTCGCTGTGCACAGCTGCACCCCCCGAACCTCCTAAGCTAACTGTCTAAACGGCAAGGACTCTGTCTGTCGGCTTAAGAAGCCAGGCAGGGGCCTTCCGCAGTCATCTTAACCCAATACTATTTTGGGGGTTCCTTATTATAATTATATGATCATGGGCCCCAGGGATCAAGGGCCTAAATAGTTACTAAGACTATTTTGGGCGTTCCTTATTGTAATTATCGGGGCTCCTGCAGTATTCGATCCAAGCTACTGCTGGGGGATTGAAGGTTGTCGATGCTGTTGTCACGCCCTTTTGTGTCTCAAGACGAGCCGCCCGCTTCTTTCAACAACCGCACATATTCTTCCTCCTCATATCGACCAGCTTTGTAAAGATGATGAGTTTGACTACGAGTATACCGTATACCTACCCTTCTTATGATAGAGAACGATGTCGCTACTAGTGCCATCGGAAGTCTCTGTCTCACCACCTCATTTGTTCGCTGGCATACAGATCTGACTCATGAATAATGTGAGGACCTCCCCCAAAATCTGTAACATGGCAAAAACTGTTATCCCGAACACCTGCAAGAACGAGGGGCAACATCTCACAGCAAGACCCAAACATCCCTACAACCCACACCCCAAGGCCTAAACCCCCAAAGCCCATACTCCTGAAACGCACAAGCCTTCAACCCCAAGACCTTCCAACAACTTAAAAGAAGCCCTAAACGCTGCAGTTTAGGGTTTTAGGGTTTAGGGTTTCAACTGTGAGCTGTAAAGATGCCCGGGCTTTCAGATAGAGCTCTGAGGGAGAACATAAAAGGACCTCTTCTGAGAGCCAAATAGTTAGACCAGAGCTTTTGGGATACACTAGAGTGTCGAGGAGCCGTAAGGAACAGTATAGGCTATTATACTCACTACCTCCTTCCAAACCTTTCTGTTAGACACGGTACCCAATACAACAGGTTATGAGGCCTCTCCTAAAAGTAATCTGGGGTCTGTGAATAATTGTCTAGGATGTTCTGCTGTTCTCCCGATCCGGAATATTGTATTGCACACCAAACCTCCTACCCTAAATGTCAATGTTAAGGCCCCTCTGTGACCTTGGGTGGTGCTGCAGGTCTACCCGACGCTCCAGAAAGAACAACGACATGCAGGGCAATGCAGAGCACCTTGAAGAGCCGCGTAATGCGTACGATCCGGAAGGCTTTCAAGCCTGTCATTCCCCACATGCCTCACAGGGATCATCTACTCCTACTACTCTGCCCCTACTACTACTACTACGACGACGACTACCACTACTACTACTGCTACTGCTATGCCTACGACGACTACCATGCTGGGCAGCCTTGGGTCAAGGATCCAGAGCTTGGGGCTATAGTAAGTCTAGTGGGATCTTGCTAATGTAAGGGCCCAAAGAATGACCTATAATACTTTGGGGGCTCATTATTATGTATGGTGGTGCACGGGCTGCCATAGCCGTTAAACAGATGCTTCTGTAAGAAGTCCACACATATCCCCAAGTGCCACCTAGTAACCTAGTATATACAAACAAGCCTAGACAGTATGACTCTTCGGAACGATCGGTATGTTGTTGTCCGTCTTCAATTGCAGGGGCATCCTACTCTCTAAAGACGGTGCGATGAAATGGCAGCCGGCGCAGACTTTGTGCGGGATTGGGAGGGTACCGCGCGGCTTTGCGGATGGAGGGGAGCTTGGAATTTTGACCCCAAACGCTAAAAACCATAAACTTTAAACCCTAAACCCTAAAAACCCTAAACCCTGACCCGGGCGGCTGTGCTTTGGTCTCACCCTGGCAAGGACTCAACAAAATCAGAGCCCCTGAAAGATGCAGTAATGTAGGGGCCTTAGTCATTAGAATAGGGTTTTGGGGTATATTATACTGTAGTTATAATAAGGAACCCCCAACATCGTATACGTAATCATTAAGGCCCCTATATTATCCCAGTTAGAGTTGCAGGGTACCGTTCCTCGGGTTCAAGATCGCAATCCTTGATGGGGTCTGGGTTAGTTCTGCCGGGCCGATGATGGAACAACGCACCACTCTGCCGAAGTGCCGGACATGGCTACCCAGAGAACCCAATACACCTTAATTAAGGAATATACCTTGAATTATAGGGGCCTTAATATTATGATTTAAGGTATATTCCTTAATATTATGATTCAAGGTATATTCCTTAATTAAGGGGTATTGGGTTCTCTGGGTACCCGACACAGCAAAGACCGAAACAACAGCGCCTTGCTTGTTCTCTTGATCTTGCCAGATGTAGATGATATCAACGATGACCTGTTTCCAGAGGATGAGGCCGAGTTGCTCTACAAGCCGGGCTACCACTAGGGGTCAGTAAGGTCAGAATCGAAATATCTGCTGCGAGGTCATCCTACGCGACTCGGGCGATGCGATAGAGCAGCCTTGAATATTTCAATATAGCCTTGGCATATATGATAGCATACTCAAAATACAGGACTTCTCACCTTAGGTATACTACTGTTGATAGTATACACCCTTTATTACCTTAAGGACAGACTATGGGAATTATGGCATATTCCTTATTATGGAAAATGCAGGGTTTATATCACCAACCGAAACCCTAAACCCTAAACCCCAAGATTACCTTTATAAAAGCTTACTTGCGCAATACGGCAGGGAAGTAAAGGGTTAGACTTTCGGATTGCTACTAACTTATAAGAACCCAAAAAGTTTAAAGGTTGGGTATTGGAGAACTAAGGAAATCGAGAGCAGTTCTTCGAGGCTTT
This sequence comes from Symbiodinium sp. CCMP2456, assembly GCA_905221635.1. Taxonomy (NCBI): domain Eukaryota; class Dinophyceae; order Suessiales; family Symbiodiniaceae; genus Symbiodinium; species Symbiodinium sp. CCMP2456. Next base: position 69,313 of record CAJNDV010000137.1, read on the forward strand.
CCGTTTCTTGGAGATGCCTTCTGGACTCCCAAGAGGGCTTCGGTGTCAGATGTCGCATGTGGGTAGTTCTCTAAACTAGGGTCCCGTTTTTAACTCCATCAAAGGGGTAAGGCACCTTATCAAGAGGACACCTGAAGGAGCCATAGCTTAAAGAACTACCCAGGTAGCTTTAGCAGGAGCCAGCTTCCAGTCCAGACAAGGCATAAGGGCCTCAATAATTAGAAACCCTAAACCCTAAACCCTAAACCCTAAACCCTACCCTAAACCCTAAACCCTAAACCCTAAACCCTCAATAATTAGAATGGGGGCTTTGGCGCAAGTTATACTATCGTAATAATTAGGAGCCCTTAGTTGAAGGAAACTACCGGTGGGGAGTTTAGGGTTTAGGGTCTAGGGTTTAGGGTTTAGGGTCTAGGGTGGGGAGTTTAGGGTATATAGGGCTTCTATAAGGCTTCTATAAGGTCCATCGACCTTCTATAAGGCTCCTATAACGGTAGCTACCCACCTGAAAATGTCCTAGACTTAGGCTCTAAGGGCTGGTATTACTGAGTTTTCGATTCAGGCTTCTATGCTGCCCTAAACCCAGGTATTCAAAGAGGTTCCTTTATAGGCACCTTTAAGGCCTAAGTATATACTATCATACGTATTTAAAGAGGAGCGGTTATATGCAGTGAGAGGGTTTTAGGGCTTAGGGTGTAGAGCTTAGGGATGTCGCAGGGAGAAGCGACGGGGACTGAGACATTCAAGGAACATGAGCGTGACAACAGTACTGCTCGCCTACCCCCCCCAGAAACCTGAGGGAACTGAAGGTTATACCCTCTTGGTTTATATTGAGGTTCTAGTGCCCCAAAAGAGATGTAAGACTAGTTACTTTACTCTAAGTAGCAAAGGAGCTTGAGCCTTCGAGAAGGAACTTCCTGCCTGCGATGTTCTCGTAGAACCCCGAAAGGATCTCAGTTACTTAGAAGGATTCGGGAGCTATGTGGGAGTTTCCGAAATTAAGGGGTCCCGTAGTTTGGGGTCCTTAAAATAAGGATCCTACTGTTTAGGGTACTATATTAGGGTCCCCTATTTGCGGAAACTCCTATGTGCATCTGAACCCTAAACCCTAGTGGCCCTAAATGGGGGTGTGGGGGTGGTCGATGCAGGCCATCAAGTATGATGCATCTTCACAAGTTTAATATAAACCGCTGCAGAAGGGCCCCCCCACAAAAGACCCCCCACCACACCCCCTTGTCCAGGCAAGGCATTCAACCCCAAAACAGGCTTAAGCTCGAAACCCCCTACTATGAAAACGATGCCTCCCATAGGGAGCTCAAGACGATGAAGACATCCAACCTGCGTTCGGGCTCGAATTTTCCGAACTCGGAATTCAGATTGAGGGGTGTCGGGTGAAGGATTTGGCATTTAGGGGTTCGAAGGCTGGATGCTGGGGTGTAGGGTCTTTTGTTTCAGCCTTAGCAGTTTAGGGTTCCGGTTTGTCGGGGTACTAGGTATGTATGGGTTGAACTTCCTTCCGAAAATTAGGGGTCTCTGGCTTGCGGGCCCCTGCAATACGGATCCTACAGCTCTATGGCTTTGACTGGGGTAGTTCATCTGACGGACAGAATGTAATCGTCAAGCTGGTTGTGGCGATTCGTGTTGCCATTGTTTGCGCTGGTTGTTGTTGCTCTTCTTCTTCTTCTTTTTGCTCTCCTTCCTATCTCTCTTCTATCCCAGGCTGTGGCTTTGACCCAACCTCAGAAATCCCGAGATATGAGGCCTCAATGATCCAAGCCGAGATCAGCGACTCAGAAACAAGGGCGACAAGTAGGATGACAAGATGTGTAGATTTAGGCGAGGAATCACTACTGACCGGGCTTCTCGCATTAGAGTGCAATTAGTAATGCCCTTGGTCTCTGCTTCGGAAGCCCGAAGTTCCGACACGTGGGAGTTGCAGAAAAAAGCATCCGAAATACCAGGCTCACCTATCTAACAGCCCAGGCCCCCAGCAATGTTACAACCCTAAACCCTAAACCCTAAATTACCTAAATTACCCCTTTAACCCATGTAGCATGATCACCATGTAACAGAGGACCTGGAACTTAAATGCGCAGGTGGCCCAGGGATCGTCAGAAGGGCGACGGACAACGGCAAAAGCATTCTTGATAACTGGGCTACACTCATTATGATTAATGATAATAGCATACATGAGAACGTGCACGTATACATATATGTGCGTACATATATAGGGTATGATCGAGCGAAGAAACGATTTTCAGCTCGCAAATCGTGATCACGAGGGACTCGACGGGGAAATGAAGCAAGATACATAACTAGTTACTCGCCATTACTTACCACTATGTTGTAATTTGCTATCTCTTTTTCGTTAATTCAGCTGGCCAAAGCAGTCTGTATGTTATCAGAACATCTGAGGTTCTGGCCAAGTCCACATCCACTCCTGCAATGTTGGGTGGCAGATGTTTGATGAAGTAGAACTCGCGGCAACGTGCGTAGGGTTTTGTACCGTCCGCTGTCGACTCCTCGCTACAAACCTCTAGGAACAAGCAGCTTAATGTAGGGTCCTTAACAATTAGAATAGGGTTTTGGGGGTTCCTTATTATACTTAGAATCTGATATACCCCCAAGCCCTCTTCTAATTATTAAGGCCGCGTTATTACGTCCGAAACCCCCTCGTCTGCTGCACCGAGAGACACCTTTTGAAGGGAACGCAGGTTCAGAACCATTCTCGGGTAGCTTGTGCACAAAAGCGCAGAGTCAACTCCGTCTTGAACAGGGGGGGGGTCCGACAGTCAGGGTATTATAAGGGCCGTGATAATTAGAATGGGTTTTGTGGCCCATTCTACTATAATTATGATAAGGAACCCCCAAAATGGTATTGGTAACTATGTGGGCCCCCTACCGCAAAAGGGTTAAGAGAACGGGGCTTGAGGTTCTCCAGGCCAAATCCCTGCCAGGTCCTGGCCACAGTAGTAGTTCCAACCTCCAACGATGCTCCGGAGCAGGAGCTCCAAAGTAAACCTCAGGAACATACTACAGGGTCCTTCATAGTTACCTGTACCATTTTGGGGGGTTCCTTTAAAGGGGTCCTGAAAGGGTTCTATAAGGGCTTCTTTAAGGGTTTAAGGTACAAAAGCATGTTCTGAGTTGGGAGTTTCCTGTAAACTACAGGGGTTACTTTGAGGGATACTATAAGGGATACTAGCGGGGTTGTTTTGTAAACTAGCCTCATAAGCAAAGTATTTTATGCACGACATATCCCTAGTTTAGTAAGTTAAGTTTCGCACGGTGACACCTGATCAATGCACCCCTCTCCGTACATGCGACAACAAGAAGCCAACCGGAAACGCTGAGCACCGCCAGAAACCAAGCCCTACGACAGGGCCCCTAACAATTCGAACAGAGTCTGGTCGCATACTATTGCCAATTATTCCGGCTTCATACTGTTGATTGTATAAATCCTGCATTAGCTCAAGGACCCGAAACTATGATAATTATGGTATGTTCCTTAGTATGGGTAATGCAGGATTTATATCATCAACCATACTTCGACAAAACAAATATGAATTTCCGACCCCCCCCCCAACCCCCCTTCGACCGCCGGCTTCGGGTTGGGAATTGGATGCTTCTTCAGGCTTCATGTAGGGGCCTTAACAGGGTCTTGGGGTATACTGTACTATAGCTATACGAAGGAACCCCCCAAAATAGTATAGGTAATTATTACGGCCCCTCTACCCTAAACCCTTATAGCCCTTATAGAACCCTTTAAAGCCCTTTGAAGGAACCCCACAATAGTATAGGTAATTATTAAGGCCCCTATAGTTTGTTGAGTCGAGTCGAAGCAAGGATCTGGGCTGCAAGAGTGGGTCTCGGCTCTCCAAGATTCAGGGGATAGGGGTTTAGGCACTAGGCTTTAGGGTTTAGGGTTTTAGGGGTTTTAGGGGTTTTAGGGTTTAGGGTTTTTAGGGTTTTAGGGTTTAGGGTTTAGGGTTCGCCCACCAGGAGATCTGCAAATTCGGTGACTGAAGAACCTCCAGGATATTGCTTCTCGGGGCTAGAACTTGGGTAGTGCTCTAAATTAGGGTCCTTTTGAGTTTCTAAAAGGGTGCCGTACTAAATTGGGGGCCTACTGAGGGACCCTAATTTAGAGAACTACCCATATAGTACCTTTATCGAAACCCTATAGAAATCCTCATAGATCCCTTGAAGGGGCCCGAATTTAGAGAACTACCCAGCTGCAAAAACACATGTGCACGAATATTCGTTCCTCCCTCCTTCACGGGCGCGCCCCCCATAATCAATTTTTTTCTCTAATACTTTGGCCCTTAAGCATTCATATAGGGACCACTTTAAGGCCAAAGTAATTATACTAGTTGCGTACATGGGCCCTTAGGGTTTTTGTTATACACTGTAATTGCTTCAATGAAGACACCGTTAAAAGGTGTATATATATATATATATAGATATGTACGTAGATGTATAAGCATATGCATAGGTATATGTATATGTATATCAAGCCAAGAAAGTTCAGGGACCTCCCGTTTGCTCAGTTAGCTTCTGTCGTATCAACGCTTCAGATAAAGACCAAATATGTAATGCCAAGATAAGTCTGAAGTTCTCCCACAAATATTTGAGCCTGAACAATTAGAATGGGGCTTTGAAGTAAAATTACAGTTTCGTTGCATTGAGGAACCCTTAGGACAAGCGTTAAAGTGCTTATTCAGGCCCGTACGTTCGTTCGTTTAAGTACATGGGAGTTTCCGAAAATAAGGGGTACCTTATTTTGGGGTCCTTATAATAAGGATCTTAATATTTAGGGTTACCATGTTAGTGTCCCCTATTTTCGGAAACCCCCACATCTTGCCGTGAACACTTGGGAGAAAGGTCGGCGCTTCGAGTTGCCGAGTGACAGCCCGGTGTACGTGTACCTGGGAAAGAAGCCCGATCGGGGTTTAGGGTTCGGTTTAGGGTTTAGGGTTTAGGGTTTAGGGTTTAGGGTTCAATGTAGGGGCCTTAAGAATTAGAATAAGGGATGTTGCGGGGTTCCTTATTATAATTATGGGAAAATGGGCGCCAAAACCCTGTTCTAATTATTAAGGCCCCTATGGCCTTAGGGTCATGCCTCGACGCAAATAATCGAAGTATGGTTTCGGGGCTCATGCCACCCTTCAGGATACCACGAAATGAGTACCGAATAGTAGTACTCATGAATGCAGGGGAATTAAGAAAAAATAAGGAACCCCCAAAATAGTATAGATAATTATTGAGGCCCGTATAGTATGCCATTTGCGAGTGGATCCTCGCCCCTGAAGCCATTGTCAAACAGGAAGAAAGGCTTAGTAATTACCAATACTAGTTCGGGGGTTCCTTATTACAAATTTTACTATAAAGGACCCCAAAACCCTATTCTATAAAGGCCCCTATATTAGGGGATCATAGAGAAGGTGAGCCCAAACAAGAACCAAACATCGCGCTGGCGCTGTGGGGAAGACGCAACGCGTCAAGCCCTGGAACTCCAAACCCCTAAACCCTAAACCCTTAAATCCCTACTTAAAGGATCATGGGACTTAGTAAGTAGGGTTAGAACTAAGGTAACTATACTTATAACCCCAATTAGGGGACTTATATCCTTCCTTACTAAGTCCCATGATTCTCTAAGTAAGCCTTAAACCCCTAAACCCTAAACCCCCCAGACCCCTAAATTCTTGAAGCTCAAGCGATCGTTGCTTCGAGGATGCTGAATGATCTGCATGGCCAGCGGTCGCTGCTCATCCCCACCGAGTCCTACCTGCGAAGCAGGCACTCCACTCTGGGTGTGGAGACCATCTTATAGTAACCCCTATATCTTGCCTGACTTCTGCACCCCTCCTACAAGTTAAGCTTTTAGCCTCCGTATTATAGTTCATAGAAACCAAAAAGTTAAAGTCCTAAGAGCCAACCAGAAGAACACCAAGATAGTATCCCTTATAGTCACCCTTGTAGCATCCCCTAGAGTAGCCCTTACGGTAAGCCCGGTGATATCCCTTAACGCAAGATCATGGCAGGTGTTTGGGTCCTTGCAATCTGTGGTGCATGCTAGTATCGGCAAACTCCTAAGCCCTTATCGGAACCGGGAGCCCGAAAGCCCGAAACCCCTGAACTCCTAATGTAGGGGCTGAGATAATTACCAATACTATTTTGGGGGTTCTTTATTATAACTATAGTATAATGGGCCCCAAAACCCAATCTTAATTATTAAGGCACCTATACCCTAAACCCTTGTAGTAGCACTATAACGCTTTTAAGGAGCCCCAAAACCCTATTCTAATTATCGGCCCCTATATTAAACAGTTAAGCCCTTTAGATTTCCACCTCACATGGTAGTATAGAAGCCTAAATAATTACCAATACTATTCCTTCGGGTTCCTTATTATGAGGATACTACACAGGGCACCAGAACCCTATTCTAATTATTAAGGCTCCGACATTACTCGAAAAGACAACCCTGCTTCTCCGCGGCCGCGTTCTGCCCCTTAGATGACAGGACGAGCACAAGGCAATGTAATGTAGGGGCCTTAATAATTAGAATAGGGGATTTTGGGGTTCCTTATTATAATCATAATATAGTATAGCCCAAACCCTATTCTAATTCTTAAGGCGCCAATACTATTTTTCGGCCTTATGGCTGTAAATGGTTTGAGGTGTGATCGCCGCAAGCAAATTTCTGACAACCTGCGGGGTGAAAGGTACCAACTCCTCCAGATGCTCCATGGCCGATCTTTCGGATGCGTTAAAACCTTTCGGCTCTAGATCGATGGGAGGCATCAGATGAGCTTTTTTTGTCAACTCCATTGGTTGAGTCTGAAATCCTCCGAAGAACCGCACCTTGAAAGATAGCTCCCAAGCCGGTAGGGTTAAGGGATGAGGTTGAAGCTGCCGGGGTTCAGGGATCAAAATGTAGGGTTTCCGGGTTCAGGGCTTGGGTGTTCAGGTGTACTGGTTGAATACTTCTGCCGCAGTGTCCCTTGAAGCTACCATTTTGCCAGAGGAATTAGGACTGATGACGACTGCACTGCAGGACGTTCCTAAGCTGTGAGGCTAGAAACATATTGCTTTAAGTCTACACCGTAAACCCTAAACCCTAAACTCCTTAATCCTAAGGCCTAAACCCCTTAAAACCCTAAGCCCCAAAACCCCTAGAATCAGCGGAAGGCTGCGCTCCTAAACCCCCCTAAACCATAAACCCTAAAACCTGTGCAAAAGCCTGCGCGGCAGGCCTGCACTTCCACTCCAATGAAGACGGAGTTGGTAAAGACGACCAGCGCGAAGAAGATGTCAAAAGCACTGCCTGTCGAGTACGAGTACTCGAAGCTTGACAGTTTGAACCTGAAGTCACTTTGACACGTACTTGTGAAGCTGGCGAGCAAGAGTTACGATTCTGAAGCAAGGACTGCCTCGTCTGCTTGTTGAATATTCTTCTGTGTTGTGTAAGAGCCCAGAATCAAAGAGGATTGGGTTCTGACTCTCGTGACACATGAACAGTATTTCCAAGCTCTCGCGTTCTTATCTCCGTTGGAAAGGGTTGGCGGGTTTCTATACCTCGTTTAGTGGTAAAGATCCGCTTCTGTGGGCTCTAGGATCTTCCATTTGCTGAAGCTGGCAAGGTTTAGGCTTTGAATCTGCGGTAAGCTTCAGACTCGCAGTAGTAGGAGTAGTAGTAGTAGTAGTAGTAGTAGTAGTAGTAGCAGCAGCAGCAGCAGCAGCAGCAGTAGTAGTAGTAGTAGTAGTACTAGTCGTGGTGGTAGTAGTAGCAGTAGCAGTAGCAGTAGTAGTAGTAGTAGTAGTAGTAGTAGTAGTACTAGTAAGTCGTGGTGGTAGTAGTAGTAGCCGTCGTCGTCGTTGTAGTAACCCAAAGCACGCACAGAAGCCAGAAAAGTCAACCCTGAGCAGCCCAAAGCTTGGACCATCAAAAGAGGTTGCGAAGGGCTGTAGGCTTTGACTCTCAGCTACTTCTCCCTAAACCCTAAACCTCCCTAAAACCCTAAACCCTCAACCCTAAAACCCTACACCCTAGACCCTAAACCCTAAAACCCTAAACCCTAAAACCCTGAACCCTAAAACCCCAGAACCCTAAAACCCTAAACCCCAAACCCTAAACCCTAGAACCCTAAACCCTAAACCTCGCTGAGATGGGCTGGCCTTTGGGGGAAGAAGCGCTTTGGGAACGCTTGGGCAGTTGTTGGCTTCTGGTAGCAGCTCTGGGTTCAGGTCTACTTAAAGGATCCTGGGACTTAGTAAGTAGGGTTTAGGGTTTATGGTTTAGGGTTTCAGGTTTTAGGGTTTTACGGTTTGGGGTTTAGGGCTTTAGGGTTTCAGGGGTTTAGGGGTTTAGGGTTTAGGGTTTTGGGGGTACTTAAAGGATCATGGGACTGAGTAAGTAGGGTTATAACTAAGGTAACTATACTTATAACCCCAATTAGGGGACTTATAACCTTACTTACTAAGTCCCATGATCCTCCAAGTAATGTAGGTGCCTGGAATCCTGGAATAGGGTTTTGGATTTGAGGGTTCAGGGTTTGGGGTTTAAGGTTTAAGGGTTTAGGGTAGGGGCCTTTAAAGATTAGAATAGGGTTTTGGGGAATAGTACACTGGAATTATAAACAGGACCCCCCCCCCCTCCCCTCTCACCCCCAAAACAAAAAGTATTGGTACTTATCTAGGTCCCTATGTTAGGGCTTTCGACCTTTCTGAGGGTTTCTTTCATTTGTCTGGGTATTTACAGCCCCAAACCCTAAGCCCAACTCTAAACCCTAAACCCTAAACCCCAAACCCGAAACCCTAAACCCCAAACCCTGAACCCTAAACCACCCCCTTTTCCCCCCGCTTACCGCCTTGACCGGACCCTGCCTTGCAAGACCAAGCCTTCCCAAAGCCCAACACCTTCAGCCCCTAAACCCCGAAGACTACGATAGGGGCCTTAGTAATTAGAATAGGGTTTTGGGGTACATTCTGCTGTAGTTATAATCAGGAACCACCTAGATGGTATTTGTCATTGTTTCGGCCCAGAACCCGAAGAAGCTTCTCAGCAGACAGGTGGCTGTCAACGATTCGACGGCACACAGCATCGCAACTTTCCTGCGAGGCGCCAGCCAAATCTTCCATGCCGAACGTCTCTGGGCTTCTACTGTCATGGTATCGTTTCTACTTAATAAGCTCCTACGTAGGGTGATGCTCAGGCAGAAAAATGACTTACCACGTCCCATGAGACCGTAAGTACTGGGCCTGCAGGCTGTGTCTTCGAATAGGACCTCGTCTTTCAAGATGAGAGGCGGGAAATCATCTCCGATTAGCCCTAAACCCTACAACCCTAAACGCTAAAATCCTAAACCCTAAATGGCAGCTTCCAAGTAAGTCCCCGAGAACCCAAGGAATTTCACAGCCCAACGCCCGGACTCCGATCTTGCAGCCCTTCTCCGAAGCTTAGTGCTCTTTTGACAGAGGGCACCCCTATCCCTATCATATACATACGTACATACTTACATACATACATACATACATACATACATATATACAGACATACATGCAGACATATACATCTGTAAGTTTTTCGGATGGCCCCATGCATTTGCCTGTGGGGACCTACCGGCACTAGACCTACAAGCCGCTCACCGTAATGTAGGTGCCTCAATAATTAGAATAGGGTTTTGTGGGTTCCTCATTATAACATAGTATAATGTACCCCCCCATAGACACAGTTACTAAGCTGACTTCTGAACCCCTCCTAAAAACGAAACTTTTGGCCTCCTTGTAAAAGGGGCTTCTGTGAAGGTTCGCCAGGGGTTTCAGTCTATGGGGGGTTGTCAAAATTATGGTCCCTTTTGGGGTACCCTAAATAATAGGTGCCGTATTATCATAGGACCCAAAAAGGGACCATAATTTTGACAACTACCCCTATGGTGCCCTTGCCACCCGACTCCCTGAGCTGCCACGACGCCTTTTTCACGAAACCCAAGCCCTCTTCCTTTGCCGCTTAGGGTTTAGGGTTTAGGGTTTAGGGTTTAGGGCCGTGGCCCTGTCAAGCCTCAGCTGCCCCGAATTTGTCACCTGAACGCCCGCCAGCCCCAAACCATGCCCGAACCCAAATCCGAACTAGAGATTCACTGGCTTGGAGTCCCGAAGTGGCGAAGACCGCAAAGAGGTTTCTTGCCTGCAGAGAGGGTGAGCTGAAAAGGTTTAGGGGTGCCGTACATGAGGGCTCAGTTTGGCGTGCTTGCTACGGGAATGACGTACCCTAATTGAGAGAATTACCCCTGTAGAAGCGCACACACTTGGTAAATGCTCTGCGGAGTATAGGCATATTCCGGGAGAAGTGCCGAGGACGTTCGAATTCAGGGACACGTTAGCTGGTAATATAGGGGCCTTATTAATCAGAAAAGGGTTTTGGGGGACATTTTACTCTAATTATTATTCTTGCCCCTACATCAGATTTTAGGGACATGTTAGCTGGTACGCGCGTATAATGATGGGGCAATGCTCAGCAGAAACGTCCCGGGTTCTGAGGACATAAAACTACGGTTGATGATATAAATCCTGCATTACTTTAAGGACCCTAAACTATGGGAATTATGGTATATTCCTTATTATGGGCACTGCAGGATATACATATATATATATATATATATATAGGGCTCAGATCGCCGGAAAAGCGCCGGAATACTGTAGCCCCAGGCGACAAAGTCGCCGCTTGACCCGCGCGCAGCCATAGGCATTCGTAGCCCGAACTGGCACCGTCAGCAGCGCAAGCAGCGCTCCAGGGCAAGGAACTCCTTCCGCTCAGGACGCCAGCTGTCAAGGCTGCAGTGTGTTAGACTTTGGATACACCACGGCTCAGGTATCCACATGAGCAAACAATGGCGTCGCGGAGGAGGAGGACAGCAACAGAATGGGCCTGGATACAAGTACTGGCGTGGATCTTGGTCACGACAGGATCCCTCCTTTCCATCGTACGACCAGGGTCGAGGTCAGAGATGGGAACGGGACACTCAGGAGCCCAGTGCGGCGGCTGGCCCAACATCCATGGTACAGCTCATACAGGATGTTCTCAACAAGACCAGGAAATGCGAGCAGAGAGTGACCTCTCTCCAACGTGCCAAAGAAGAGAGGGCCAAACTCTGGGACCGCTACGAGGCAGACCTGCAGAAATCCTACGCCAGGGAGTACAACAAGTTTACCAAAGATGTCCAAAAGCTGGACGAAGATTTGGGACGTGCAGTGCAGGCCCAAGAAGAGGCAAGACGAGAGCTACTGCATGTGCATGCAGGAGGAGCTCCTCGCGAGCCGGAGCCCCATGTTGCGAGGCTAGAGGGCCTACTTGCGGAGGGCAGAGGAGAGTGCCCTGGGCAAGATGCGCAGGATGTCCTGGACAGAGCAGTTCAGGCGGCCAGACAACAATGGGAGCAATCGGCGCGAGCCGCTGGAAGACACTTTGGGCCTGTGACAGGACCGAGTACACCCACCTTTGGCGTTGCACCTCCTGGCTTCGAGCCCAGGAACATGGACGTGGAGATGAAAGCGGACCCCCTGCTGTCCTTTGCCGGGAATACTCTCCCACATCCGCCGACGACCGACGATGCCGCCACATCCATGAACCCTGCTGGGTTGGGATATGCTGGGACGAGTGGGATACCGACCACCGGGCCGTACCAGGCATCCCCGGGCAGTATGTACGCAAAGGTGAAGCCCCCATCGCCCTGTGCCATACGAGGCAGGCCACGATCCTGGAGGCGTTGCAGAACCATCCTCCAGCGACCTACTTACGGAGAAATTGCAGGCGAAGCGAGCTCTGCTGCCATTCGGTGGAGGACAAAGGGAATCGACTGGGCTCATCCAGCCCATCCAGCCAGGGAAACCACCCATTTCGGTGGTCTACGACGACGAGCCCAGCGAAGAAGCAGTGAAGAAGGACAGGGCGCCAGACCCTGGAGACGAGCCGACGTGAAAAACGAACAGAGGCAATTTGGCCGGTCATGTTCACGGTCGTACCTCCATAGGAGGCTGGTCGGACGAGACACTGTTGAAACTCCTGGGGTTGAGTTTCCAGAGGTCGGGTCTCCGGTCGGTCAATCCTCGGGGTACGCCACCATGGACATGTACCGGCCAGATGGTGTGATAACAGTGAGGAGCGTTTCACCTGGTAGTGATTTTCCTCCTTGGATCTGCCGGCACCATTTCAGCCTGTACCCAGATGCTTCTTCGCCTGAGAAACATCGGCCTGAACACTCCTGGGTTTGTTGTGTCTCAGACTGGTGTTTTCTCCCGTCTTCCTCGCGGAAGGGCTCGGATCATGGGGCTTGTGATCTTGGACCCTTCCCCTCGCCGTTTGAAAACTTGTTCAGGACCTTGTTGCCCAGAGGCCTGCCAATTGCCCTACATTCCCAGGGCCTTCCGCCTGGGGTCCATCCTTTGAGCGACCAGTTTTGCTCCCTTTGGGAATCCGACAGTCGCCGATGCTTAGGGGCCGATTTGTCATTGCGAGGCTTCTTTGTCTCTGGAAGGGGAGCGCCAAACATGCGTATCGGTGGCTCTGGGACGCAGGCCCCTTTCCGAAGCCAAACCCTTGAAGATGATGTGTGGACACAGGTGAGAAGGCTTGGCACCACTTGGTGTGCGGCGCAATACCGTTCCCTTGCCGCCCCTTTGTGGTTCGTCGTTTTCTGCTCGTTGGTGTCCCACCTTGTCCACGGCGTCAAATCTTGCGGCCGTTTTTCTTGGCGACACGGACCCCACAGTCACCATATCCGGTTGTCCGTTGCTAAGCCGCTTGGCATGATTGGAACCCGGATGTCGATTTTGCAGTGGAATACCGATTGTCGCGCTGGCCGACAAAAGCAGTGCTCACTTTCCTGTGTGAGAAGGCTTATGTTCGCGCTCCTTCTATCCTTGAATATGCCGATTTGCGTGTGGGCCATTCCAGATGAAATTGATCCTGCGGACATCACGGCTTTAGCTAGTGTACTGCTGCTGGAACCACAATCCCCTGGTGATATCGACATGGGTCCAGCCTCGAACCCACTTTTCCCTGCGAAAGAGGTTGAAGAAAGTAACATGTCGCGGTTCTCCTCAACCATTGGAACAGCCATCATGGCAGCACACTTCCAAACCAGTTTTGTGGACTTAGAAGTCCCCTTCGGAGTGGGTCAGCCAGAGGTTCTACAGGCGATCAGGGATACTGCCGCCAGCATCCCCTTTGAGCTTTTCGATAGCATCTCTCCAGCTGAGCCAACCCCATACCGCGGAGTCGTGACCTACGTTGCTCACTCGAGCGCGCTTGATGGACTAGGGCAGGCTTCGGTCGTTATCAATCTCTTACCGACTGGGGGACCTGTCTTTGCGGCCACATTACCCGCGACACTTCGCTTCTCGGAATGGGCAAGATTCATGTGCCCAATGCTTCCAGCAGGCACATTTGAAGTCGACCTCTTCGTCGGCCACAACCGGACTCCGCATCCCGTTGATGAGCCGGTAAGACTCTCACACGGCACGGTCCTGACAGTTTGTGAGGTAGGCCATATGCACAGGCACTGCCCAACACAGGAAAGGTTGTTGAGGGACCCATGCCGCTGGAAAACCTCACATCATGCAGAGACAGGTATCACGCCGACCGGCTTCTGTCTTTTGTACAAGTCTCAACGGTGGTTTGTTGAGAGCGAGCCGTCCTCTCACGAACATTTACACGAGATCGCAGCGGACACTACTGGTCGTATCAGGAGCGAAACCCGACTTGAATTTGCTTCGCAGCCGCCAGTGAGCGACCTGTGCCTACACGGACGCAGATGTTGGGGTCTTGCTATGCTAGTTGACCTTCCCCCTCCGGTTGTGGCCAACACACCCCAGGCTGCGGGGTTCATAGTTTTCCTTGATTTCAGGCCGCTCGGAGTGAGGCCCTTCGGCTGGCTTCAGTACTCGCCTTCGTTGCACCTCCCCACGGTTCTCACTTCCTTAGATAAAGAATTGCCACAAGGAGTTGAGATCGAAGTTGTTGGCAAGGCTCGCAACGGCTACTATGTCGAGGTAACTGCAGGTGAGGTCCTAACATTTCAGGCTGTTCCAGACAGTGATTACAGCCTCCCTGATGCTAGTGCCATGTCAGACCACGTGTCGGAAGACCACAGCAGTTCCGAAGTGTCCTCTTGTGCCGACACTCCGCCTCAATCTCCTCCATCTGGTTCTGAGGAATCTGCAAGGAGCAGATCTAGCAGAGGAGCCAGAAACGCCATTGATGGAGGAATTGGGGAGATGCCAACCCTCGATGTTTTGCCGAGCGCCACTGATGAAATAGCGGCATTCGAGTCTCTACAGCCAGCTGTGCGCACTGCCGCGGATATCAATGCACTTGCCACCAGCCTGCACGTGTCTCCACCTGATCCTTCCTATGCAGATGCCGATGCACATAGAGCGGGCTGTATGTCGGTAGCGGACTTTGTCATCACGGACTGCACCTTCCAAATACACATCCCGCGGTATAGAAGCATCACTGTGAAGCACCGTCTTCGCCTGCCATGCATGGAGCAGCATGTTCTGGAAGAACTTGTCACTGCCTCTTCTGACAGGTTACCACCCTTCTTTGACCGACTCGTGCCGACGCAACCTCAGCTTGGCAGAGACTTCGGTTCACTGTTGTTGTTGCCGACCTGGCACAAACTGACAGGCAGGTGCACGGTCCTGTTTGACCTTCATCATCTCGGCGGGCCGATTTTTGCGCAGGTTGTCTCTGGTCCCGTCACCCATTGGCAATGCCGACAGATTGCCGAAAGGTTCAGCACAGGGCCATGGCAGCTCTATGTTGCAGGGGCAACGCGCCCCCACATCGGCACTGATGACTTTTATGTCGCTGATGGATGGGTACTTCAATTCAGGGCTGGGGGCACCCCACCACAGTGGTTCGCCTCTCTTGCGCCACGTTTCAGTGGACCTGTGCACTGGCCTGCTGAGCCGTCTGTTCCAGCCAGTGCGTCAGAGGATCTCATACTCGCGCTGCATGGTGACCGCCACACCATAATTGAGATCACAGCCTCAACCGAACAGAGTCTAGCGCAAAGGCTAGCTGACTTGGTCGACAGAGCGCAAGACTCGGCTCTCTTTGTATGCCCACTCGGGAGTCAACTTAGTGATGTATGCTCTGGAGGATGCAATTGCAGAGGGGTCGTTGCGATCCACCCCATCCGCGATAATCCCGAACGGAGCGGCAGACTCCTTTTCCTAGACGGCCGGCCAGCCAATGAAGGCATCATGTTCACCTACACCCATGATGTCGATGACCCGCTTTTGTATGCCGAATGGCTTGGACTTAGGTCGCCCACGCTGCATCACATCGTCTACGCCCGCGTGCCAAAAACCCAGCATGAAGAAGCGCCTGAAGGTACGGTCTTCATTTTTGGATATCTGCCAAATGCGGCACGAGATGACGAAAGCGCATCGCATACCGGCAGCAACTCCGTCCCTCCTGATGACAGCACAGGCCATCCGTCGGACGAAGCCGATGCCCGCCATGCACCTCCGCATACGACTGAGTCCAACTCAGACACAGGTACGGACAATACTGCTGGGCCAATTGCTCCCCAGGGGCAGTCCCAACCTCGCCAGTGCCCGCTTTCGGTGACACAACCCACCCATCATGCCACACATGATAGGCAGTGCAGTGCTTCACTACCGGCCAGTGGGCCTTTCACGGTTGCTCCTCCCAATTTGCCTACACGGAGGCTCTTTCTTGCGAGTTGTTCCATCTGCTCGGCCAGGATGCTCGACTTGTTTGGACCACTAGGCGCAGGTTTGAGGTCAAGCCCAAGGCTGCCGTTGTCGACACGATTTCGTGCCAGTTTCACTATGCCCGTGTTGTCGAAGACGAATTCCCGTCTACAAAGCCACGACACACACAGGCAAAACTGCTCTCTGAACCACAGGGAACGACGCCGGCAGCCAATCAGCACATTGCATGCCTTCGCACGCTTACCTATAGCCTCGGGGGCAGGTGGCTCCGAGACCCAGCGCCAGGTTGGATTGATGAAGTCATTGGGCCGGATTCATTGGACGAGACTTCTTCAGCCGAAGAAGAAGGTGAGATCTTCACCACCGTCGGTTGCATAATCCTCAAAGATGGATATTCGGCGGAAGTCGCCAGTATACTTGTTCGCCTTCCAGCCACGACTGAAGAAACCAGGAAATGCGTTGCGGCTGCCAGGCGTCGAGACCACAGCGATGCCTTTCCCGCCTTGCTTGATGTTTTGCCGCAACCAATCCCTGGGAACATAGTGTATTTAGCTGGCCCGCCTTGGGCTTCCGACCAACATGGCCACTGTTTCAACCTGACCCTCTTGGATGGTAGGCTGTTCACTGTGCACGCACCTGACTACATATCCAGGCACGAATTGGTCCTCCTTGCCCGTCTTTCACCTGACCGACAGGTAGACGTGTACATAGGAAGCGACGAGAACCCTCTCATAGGAGAGGTCCCGGTCCATCTATTCCCTGGCGTGCTGATTTCCTTCCTCCCCGCAGGTGCGGAACTGCCACCCTTGCCTACGCTTGGGGAACAACTCCTCTCCCGCAGTATGTGGTGTGCCGAGCCTTTTGTACCTGGGGTTGACGATCCCAACGCGTGTTGTATAGTCGATGGCAATTCTCACCACCTGCACTTCCATGATCCACAGCAGCCCCAGCGATACAGGGAACACATTGCAAGAGCGGTTGGGATCAACCTAGGCTTTCTGAACGTGCATGCCGCACGCCCAGCGCCACCGGACGTTGACCTATTCGGTTATAAGTGCCACAGTGTCCTTGCGACAGCAGACATTAGCCTCTCTGAGGGCGCCCGACATGACACGCTTGCTCTCCTCGATTGCAGGCCAATCCAACGTGGTTGGCGAACAGTGTGTGTACCCAACCAGTCCGTGCCATTCAGCTCCATTTTTGAGCTACTTGGCCGAGGAGTGCCCCGTGGAAGAGCTGTACACATTGACACGCCGATAGGCCAGGACGGATGTGTGAGGCTCCATTCAGGAAAGGTCATTATCGTCAGTTTTGTACGAACAGACGGTGACCACCAGCGCCCCAGTGCGCCGGGTACTGGTGAGCTCGCCAGTTCCGCCTCCGAGTATGGAGGCAATGATGGGTCCGAGGCACCTGAGCCTCCTGACCGCGCCGGCGACAGAGTGATTTCCGAGAGTGGCCAACCTACTGACTCCGCCGCTACGACCAACGGCCTTGTAGAGGTGCCTTTCTTGATCTTCGCGCAGGACTACTGGCCTGAACTTGTGCTGCCACGGCTCTCTACCGCTTGTGGACAGGCGGAGGCCCTTGAGACTGTTGCCCAAATACGCCAAGCAGATGCCCAACGACGCAGTCCGCGCCTTGTTGGGGTCTTTCCGCAACCCCTTTCCCGACAGGCTTGCCTACTTGCCTTGCCAAGGTGGGCATATGCAGGCGTTGCGGTGCTGATAGATAATCAGGTCCACCCCAAAGGGATCTTTGCCAACATTGTCCTAGCAAAATGCACGAGAGCCGACATTTTGACTCTTGCCGCGCTCCCCCCTGAAGACGCTGGCCTATATGTCTTTGTGAAAGACGTACCATGGGCCATCCCATCAGACACCGAGGTGTACCCGGCGGAGGGTGATCTCCTCACCATATGCAATACTCTGTCAGCCCCAGCGGCGTTGGACCTACGGGGACTGCTCTATTACAGCAGGCACTGGGACTGCAATCCTACCCTCCCAGGGGACCAGCTAGATGTCAACTGGGTCCTTGCCAACGGCCCATGCCGTGCCGCTGCTGTCCCTGCTGATGCTTTTGCCGCAGACAGTGCTGCTACCGCAGAGGCAATTGGTCTGACCTCCGGAAGCTTCACTCTGATCCCGTCATCACCACCTGTCTCTGACCATGCTTGGCGGGGACAAGCATGCCATAACGTCTTTCTGGCATGTGAGACAACCGATCTCCAGGGAAGGCAATCGGAAAGTGGAGGACTGGCGCCTTATACTCTTAACCTGCGACCAATCCTCCTCTATGTAACATGGGGACTTGCCCAGTCAGGCAGAGTTGACGTGCTTGAGCTTTGTCAAAGACTCACTCCGCGCTGCCCCACGGATCACCATATTCGAATCTATGGAGGGGAGGCCGAACGAGCCACAGATAATCATTTCCGCGCAGTTCGGGCTGGCACTGTACTTCGTGCTGAGTTTCAGCCGAACTACCTCAATGTCATTGTACTTCCAGAAACCGAACGTGCCTACGTTTTCACACCATCTGCGCGCCATGATGCGCCTGCTCCCACAATTGACGATGGGCCCCAGGCATCGAGCTCAACACCAGGCGGCTCCACTGCAGTGACCACCAGTACACCGATTCTCCGAGGAGGAACATCGCGAACATGTGCTGGTAACCATGGGATCCACCTGTCGAAGGACTCTATACGAGTTCCATTGGAGAAGACGACGTACATGTGTCCTGAAACTATTCGAGATGAAAACGCCATCCGTAATGGCACAGTTTCGGATACCCCTGTTTTCCGTCTTTTCCCTAGCACAACCCAGCAGGATCTCCTAGATGACTGCCGTCCAGCTCACTCCACACGACCCGCTGTGCAGCGAGCCCTCGGAACAGTTACTTCCGTGGCCGAGCATACCCTCCCTGCGCTGTTCGCGCTTGCTGTCCTCTACTTTGCTCTTCATTGTGCTGCGGATCAGAGGTCCAGGGTATGGGATCCACCGATTCTGCTCGCTATCTGCAGCGCGGGCTGGCCACACAGCTCCAGGCGACCAACCAGATTTCTCCTTGTTTGGGGATTTGCTTGTTATGCCGTTGGACAAGCTGCTGCTGTGCAACTCCCATTCCAAGCTTCGATTATCACAAACAGAGCTGACATTGAGCTGCCCACCATGAAATCCGTGCATCATTTCCCGCCTGCCCGAAGCCACAGGCCTACCCCCACGCCTGCCCGATCCAACCGTCTTCCAGGCCATGACCTGGGCCTGGACTGGAATGATGTGCACGAGTGCGAAGTGAATACCCTTGTCACCTTGCTTGATGAATCCATCTTGCAGCCTGAGTCCGAGGTTCTATACCTCTCCAGTACTCTCGTCGAGACGCTCCAGGAACATTTTGCAGAAGGCGTCACTAGCCTTTCGCAGAGGCAGAGCACACAGCCATCCCGCGAGGTACCTATTGTGCGCCTAGCCCCCCATGTAGGCCCGAGGTCATTTGATCTAACTGGGATCAACATGCGGATAGGGTGCACCTTGGACCATATTGCGCAGTTGCTCCACCACGCACCATGTCCACTGTGGCCACTCCCTGAGCAACACTCTGGAGTCATTGCAGAATGGAGGTGTGCAAATCCTGATCTCGACGCGAAGCTCGCAGTCGGCGAGTGTAGTGCTGTCATTGTTTATACCGATGGATCCTTTGATGGACTGCATAGTTCGTGGGCTTTCCATGCGACTGCGCTTTTTGCTGACGGTTGGCATAATCTTGGCTGGATAGGAGACCGTGTTCAGCTCGGTTCCGATGAGCCCACATTCATTGGAGCGCTTTCTCATGGCGCGTTAGAGGGAGAGTTGTCCGCTCTGTTTTGGTGCCTGACTTGGCTTCTTGCCTTTCCGGCCGCAACCGAAGTCACAATTTACTCCGACTGCACAACGGCCATCGGCCTAACGAGCGGCTCCATTGGCCAATTTCGGGGGCATGACATTGCACACCTTTGCCGTGCTGTAATGCAAGCTTTACAAGCGGCTAAGGGACCGACACCGGCCGCTCTCCATCACATCCGCTCCCACATAGGCCATCTAGGCAATGAGGTCGCGGACCGTCTTGCCAAGCTATGTTGTGGACCTGCTTCGAGTGGCAGAGCGTGGTCCTCACACCCAATCTGCACCTTTGTGCGCAGGGGCTGGATGCCTTGGCTGTGGCTCTTTCTTGATGCGAACGCTAATCCGCACGAGTGGCCGATACAGCTTGCCGATTCCTTCATTGATCAGCCCAGTACAGAGATTGAGCTGCCCACCCGCCGCGAATGCGAACAGATGCTGGGCCTGTCTGCCCCAGTTGAGCCTTCCTCCCACAAGCAATGGTCCATCATTGACGCTGTTCTTCTGACCGTCAACGTGCAGTCCTTGCATCCGAAAGAGGTCGCTCCAGGGCAAGACTCACCCGCTGCCCCCTTTCACGGGCGTGCGGCCCTTCTCCGCGAGCAGTTTGTCGAGTATGGCGTTTGCATTGCGGCCCTTCAGGAGACACGTGCGCCGCGAAACGAGACCATACAGTCAAAGACTCACATTAGATTCTGTAGCGCGTGTGACGAACAGGGCTCCTATGGTGTTGAACTTTGGTTCTCACGCACAGTGCCCTTCATGCAACACCCATCCGCGGAGATTGCCTTTCAGGTTAGTGACTTTGTTGTGGTCCACTGGGACCCCCGTATCCTCGCTGTGCGGTTCGCACGGGCCTGCGTCCGGCTGCTGTTTGTTGTCATTCACGCACCGACGAACTCGTCACCTGAACGTAACAAATGGTGGCATGACTTCCGTGGCCTTGTCTGCCGCCTCAAACAGGATGCGCAGCTGATCCTTCTGGGAGACTTCAACTTGCATCTTGATAGGCCGCATGCCAATCGCATCGGAGAACTTACGTGGCATTCCCCTGTTCCCCCACCGCAGATCTTCTACCGGCTTCTGGAGGACGCCGACCAGTGGATCCTTTTCATGTTGTCATCCGGGCCCGACGGACACCTGGCGGTCCCCAGGAGGCAATACGAGTTCCCGTCTCGACTACGTTTCAGTACCATCTACTTGGAGTGTTGTCACAGGGGACAGTTATGTCCTCCACGAGCTTGAATGGGGGCAGTCAAGGGTCGACCACTTTGCCCTAGTCACACGTGCGCGGGCCCACATCCTCTTGGAGACCCCAAGGCAAGGCAGGCAGAACCGCATAGATACACATGCCATCAGGACGCCTGAGGGCCGGGCGAAACTCCAGCAGATTTGCCTGTCCCTGCCACAACAACCATGGGATATGGACGTACATCGCCATGCTGCCAAAATCGAAGAGCATTTTCGTACATTGCTGCCGGTGGCCTTCCCCACCCAGAGAGCCCGCCAGCAGAAAACGTACTTTACGCCGGTGACCTGGCAGCTACGCAATCACCGAGCATGGCTGCGCAAACGCATACATGCTGCTTCGGGCTTTGGCCAGAATTTCTCCCTGGCATGTGCTTGGAGATCCTTGAAAACTCTTTGCCACATCTGGTCCCCCTGCCCCAAATTATGGAGTAGGTGGCTGCGTGCCTTGCATGACGCCCCAGGACATCTGTCCGCTTTGCGCCACACCAGTGGACAGTTGCGGTCAGCGATTCGCAGAGACACCAAGGCATATCTCCATGACATCGCCGTCAAGGCCACGCAAGACCCCACGAAGGACACCGTGCAGCGCCTGCGGATGCTCACAGGAGGACCTAGAAGGAAACAGAAGGGGAATCGTCCACTACCTGCCGTTGAAGTCTCCCCAGGGACCTTGGCATCCACTCACCGAGAGGCCAAGCAGAAATGGATTGCGCATTTCTCTGCAATCGAGGATGGCCATGTGCAGGACCCAATGGAGTTTGTCCACGGCTGCTATCAGCGACAACAGGGGAAAGACCTGTCCGACTACTCCATTGACCCCACCGACATTCCGAGTCTGCACGAGCTAGAGTCTGCACTTCGCTCAGCAAGCACAGACAGGGCCTACGGACTCGATGGGATCCCTGGGGAAGTATTGCACTATGGAGGACCCTACATAGCCAAGGTCGTATACCAACTCCTGCTTAAGTCTGCGTTCCGCCTCTGCGAGCCAATCCAGCACAAGGGAGGCACGTTATACTTTATCTGGAAGCACAAGGGACCCAAACAATGCTGCAGCTCCTATAGGGGTATTCTAGTGTCTTCGGTTATCGGAAAGGCGCTGCATAAGACCGTCCGTAACCGTTGTGCCGCTCCCCTTGCCAACAGCACGGTGCCCTTACAGGTCGGAGGGCTCCCACAGTACCCGGTCACGGTGCCGGCCCACGCAGCTCGCCTGTTTCAGTCAGGCTGTCAGTCGAGACGAAGATCACATGCTATCCTTTTCCTGGATCTGCAGGAGGCTTTCTACCGCATTATCCGCCCACTCATTACGGGAGATCACCCGTCCGACTCCGAGGTTGCGCGCATATGCGCAGCCGTTCAACTCCCTAGCGGCACCATGCATGAGCTCCGGGAATTCCTTGGAGGCCCTTCACTCCTGAGAGCTGCCGGATCAAGCGCATGGGCAGATGGAGCTGTTGCTGAGTCGTTGCATGACACGTGGTTCCGACTGCCAGACGAGCCGGAAGTTGTTGTCACACGCACAGGCTCCCGCCCGGGAGACTCGCTCTCGGACATGGTCTTCTCGTTTCTTTTTGCAAAGGTCCTACAGCAGGTTCGAGGGGCCCTTGAGCGAGCCGAACTTCTTGCACACATCCCTTGGAGTCCACATATGTGCAACCGCATCCAACCCCTTGACTTTGACCCCCCTCAACAACTTGGATTGTCGGATGCAACATGGATGGATGACCTTTCCATGTTCCTCATGGGAGAGGATGCACCTTCTTTGACCAAGGCCCTTGGCTTTGGCACGTCCTCCCTCATTGACGCTTGCCTCCAGAGGGCGTTGGTGCCCAACCTTTCCAAGGGCAAAACGGAGGCCATCGTTCAGCTCCATGGGAAAGGAGCAAAGAGTGAACGCCGTCGCATTTTTGGAGAGGATGATGGAACCTTGCCCCTCTCATGCAGGCTCTGGCAGGGAGCTAAGCTGCGGGTCGTTCCAGTTTATAGGCACCTGGGTGGTTTCCTCCAACATAATGGTGGTCTTAGACATGAGATTGCCTTCAGATGTGCACAGGCATGGGACGCCTTCAACAAGCGCAGACGGAAGGTGTTTCAGTCGCCCCTCGTCTCATCGGCTGACAAGGCAATCCTCTTTGACAGTCTGATTTCAACTGTCATGTTCCATGGGTCTGGAACCTGGACCAGAATTACACAGCAGCACATTGACTCGCTTGACGCTGTCTTAAGACAAATGGCGTGCCAGATGTTAATACCAGCTTACTCTTGCGAGGATGCGTGGCATCTTGGGACAGCTTTAGCCATCGCCAAAGCTGGAATTCCACGCGCAGCTACGTATCTGCACGCATTTCGGCTGCGGTACCTTCTGTCATGCATTCGGCTTGAGATTCCAGAAATCTGGGCCCTGGCGCATTGGGAGGTTGAATGGCTCGGGCTGGTTAGATCATCAGTGCAATGGATGTGGGAACATACGGAAACTTCCGGTGACCGGCCCAGCGATGGGCCTTCCTGGGAGACATGGGTAAGTGAGTGCCGCACCTCCCCTCGAAAGTGGAAGTCCCGCGTGCGCCGTGCCATATTGCATGCCATTCACATTGAACGATGCCAGTCTGATTACGACTACCACTGTGGCCTCCTGTGCAAGCAGCTCTGCTTGATCGGGGCCTGCCCCCCGACAACCAGCCCCCGTACCGACACCAGGTGCGAGATTTGTGCGCCTTGCCAGCTTGGTTTTCACGACCTAAGGGCCTGGTCCGTACATGCCTTCAAGAAACATGGAAGAGTTGATGAGGTGAGATACATCACCGAGGGCACCCAGTGCCCGCACTGCCTTCGACACTACGCGACCAACGTGCGCCTCTGCCGACATGTGCGCCATTCCTCAGCTTGCAGGCGGGCACTCCTAAACCAGCCAGTACGTTTTCGGCCAGAGCCAGGAGTAGGCAGCCTCAAGGCCCCGAAGGAACACCTGCACTGCGCTCCAACCCTGCAGGCCTCAGGCCCCTCCCAGCCCGCTCTCAACGGACCCATTAATGATGAAATGGAGCGTCCGTCGGCCGAACTCCTCGAGTGCCTCTCACATATTGATTATGATTCCAGGGCCGCCGAGATACCCGAGGAGGAGTTTTGGGAACGCATCCGGCTTTCCTTCTCTTCCGTTTGCCTCCCGATGCGGAGGCTTCACATCACCCTTGAGGTATGGGACCGCTCGATGCAGCAGGGACAGCATATGCACTCCCTCGCCGTGAGCAACCGCGTCCGTGACGCACTGCTGTGGCTTCGTTCGGCCGACCTTGCCAGCTGGCTGATCCAGGACCCGCGTGCCAAGAAGGGGAAAGGGGACCTGATCCACTTAGGGTACACTGCCCTTCCGTCCCTATCTCTTCTTACGGCTGCACTTCCTGAGCCGGCCCCGTGGACCCAAGATCATGCCTTGGTCGTTGTTGGTGATATTGCGGCGAGGCTCCCAAATCTCCCCTTGTCTTCCCGCATGAGGAGTCCTTGTGCAGACTGGGGCAGGGTCTGCCATTGGATTTCTTGGAGACCCCTGACGAGGCTTGTGGATTTTGCCTCAGCATTGTCGGTCTGTGCCAGATTTCTGACACCAAGTCATGCCCGGCCTCTGTACGAGCTCGGTCTTCCTCATCCCTTCACTTAGCAGGGGACATCACGAGACTTGCCCTTCAACTTTGGTCCAAGGGTGTCAGAACATGCCTGACTGCTTCAAAGGGAGCGGGCATCGATATCGACATTTTGTCGCAGCTCAAGGACATTCGTTCCTTTGAGCATGCTGGACTCGTCACATTGTGGACAGGAACAGTTGACGAGCCAGCATTGTTGTTTCACCAGTGCAATTAATCTGCAAGCTTAAAGGGCTGCGTCGAACACGACCCCAGGCCCGAAAGAGTGGAAAGAGTGGATATATATATATATATGTCATCACCAGTAGGATGCAAGGTTCAAGAATCTGAGAGTGTTGCGATGGGGTTAAGGTTACACAGGAGTGGTAGATAGTAAATCCCAAACCTGAGAAATCTCCAACCTGTGTTCCCCCAATGCCCCGTCGACATGGGAGTTTCCGAAATTAGGGTACCCTATTTTGGGCCCTTATAATAAGGATCCTATTATTTAGGGTACTATATTAGGGTCCCCTATTTTCCGAAACTCCCACATTGGAACGCTACTTTGACCAGTGGATTTTCATGGTCTCGGGCATTGCGCGGCTGCTACTTTCTACAAACCCCTGTTTCCCGCATTGGTCATGGCACCCACCAGCCCAAAGCCTAAGCCCTAAATCCCAAACCCTGGCATCTTTGGAGACAAACACAGGTCCTGGACGACCCCACTACCATTGCTACTGGTTTCAGCCTTGTAGTAACTACCGGCATCTTTTTAGGAACCCTAAACCCTAAACCCGAAAATCCTCAACGCCTAAACCCTAAACGCCTAAACCCTAAACCCCAAAACCCTAAACCCCAAAACCCTAAACGCCAAAACCCTAAACCCCTAAACCCTAAACCCGAAACCCTAAACGCCTTAACCCCTACACCCCTAAACCCCTAAACCCTAAACCACCTCTTACCTCGAAAGCCGGAACCCGAAGACCAACACCCTCAACAACCTTGGTTTTTTCTTAAAAGCCTGAACACTGAACACCTACATAATATAGGGACTTTAATAAGTAGAATAGGGTTTTGGGGCTCCTTTAAAGTGTTATAGTGCTGCTATAAGGGTGTAGGGTATAGGGGCCTTAATCATTAGAATAGGGTTTTGGTGTACATTATACTATAACTTCTTAAAAGGAACCGCCCAAAATAGTATTGGTAATGACTTAGGCCCCTATATTACACACGCTTTCAGCTCTTGCTGGCTTGACGGTGACGCTGCGCATGAGAAGCAGCTGAAACAGAAGTGTGCAGGATTCAATCGGGTGAAGGTCTCGGGCCTAGCGTCTAGGGGTTTAGGGTTTAGGGTCAGTGTAGGGTTAAGGGTTTAGGGTTTAGGGAGATTAGAGAACGGCGTTTCATTAGAAGGCTTCGCCGCAAGCAATGGAGCTAAAGTTTTCCTACCAAAAACTAACTAACCGTACACCCTAAGCCCACCATACCCAAGACCCTAAACCCTAAAACCAATGCCCCATAATATAGAAGCCTAATCCCAAAACCCTACTCTAATTATTAAGGGCCCTATAGTATGCATGGGGCCCATGAATATAAGTATAATAAGGATCCCCCCCCAAATAGTATATCTTACTTATTTAAACCCCTATATTAGGCCCCATACCCTCAAGAAGAGGCTATAGTAGCCCTTATAGAACCCTCTAAGGAACGCTTCAAAGGAGCCCCCAAACCCTATTCTAATTCTTAAGGCCCCCAAACCCTAAACCCTAAACCCCTAATCCCTAAACCCTAGATCCTAAACCCTAAGCCCCTAAACCTTAAACCCTAAACCCCTAAACCGCTACATTACCCTAAAGAAGACGGTCCTTGTTGAAGCGAACAGCCTTCGGCTCCGCTCTGCCTTGGCTGGGGGGGAAGCTTCGAGCTTCGGAAACCTGCTTTATTGGGCCTTGATGTATAAAAATTAGGGGTTTAGGGCTTTAGGGTTTAGGGTTAAGGGGTTTAGGGCTTTAGGGGTTTAGGGTTAAGGGGTTTAGGGGTTTAGGGTTTGGGTTTTATGGTTTAAGGTTTTAGGGTTTAGGATCTAGGGCTTAGAGTTTAGGGTTTAGTTTAGGGTATACCATAGTACAGATAGTATTGTAATTTATAGTATGTTGTAACATAACAGCAATAGAGAAGATTAGAATATGATGCAATGCAACACAATATGTGATAATCGAAGTATGGTAAAGTGAAGCTTGGTAGCGCGTAATAGTAAAACTCAATGAAATACAATGCGATAGGCTTCTGGCATATCTATAGGTTCACGGGATCGCACGGCTTAAGAACCCAGACCCGCAGGAGGATCCAAAAAGTATATCCCTTAAGGGGGTTCCAACAAAAGTACCCTTGAGTAGTTCGGGTCCCAAATTGGGGGATCTACTTTTCTCCCGGGGGTCTGGGAATGAATTCGTTCTGATAGCTTGACTCAGGGCTCAGGGTTGTGGGCTTCTCGGGCCGCTGGGATTTAGGTTTAAAGCGGTTGAACTGGGCTTTTAGCGCTTCAGGGCTTAGGGTTTAGGGCTTAACGTTTAGGGTTTAGGGTTTAGGGCCCCTGACATGGACCCTTTAGGGTTCGAACAAGGCTTGTAGGGTGTAGATTTTACATATTAGGCCTTTTGGGGCCGGCTTCAGTTCGACTTCCAGCCCGCCAGACCTCACAACGGGTCAGACAAAATCGAAAATACAGAAAGGTGTCGTGCGATATTACGGGTTTAAGGCACTGTGACTTTGAAGACTCTTTCTCTTGGATCGTTCAGGCATGTGGGTTGTTCGGGACGTCTCTAATGACATCAATGACATGCACAGAATCGCTATGACCCTACAGAACCCCCTAAACCCTAAACCCTAAACCTTAAACCCTAAACCCTAAACCCTAAACCCTCAACCCCCGCCCCCCCCTAAACCCTAAACCCTCAACCGACCCCCAGTGTAAGGACCCCTGAATAAGGGACCTTTCCAAGCACGAAACCCCATGATGCTAGCCGGCTGCTGGCAACACTACTTGGAGCTTCTATGCTTGAGATCCCCTTAAGAGTGTGGGTAGGGTTTAGGATATTTAGGGTTTGTATTATACCCAGAGACTCCAATACCCCTTAATTAAGGAATAGACCTTAAATTATAGTAGGATCCCTAATAAGATTTAAGGCAAATTCCTTAATTAAGGGGTATTGGAGTCTCTGGGTAGAAGCCTGGATAATTACCAACATCATTCCGGAGGGATCCTTGGTATAAGTGTACGTTAAAGGAGCCCGAAGCCCTATTCTGATCATTAAGGCCCCCCACATATCTGAACATCAGCTACTCCTAGTGTTGGGGCTGGAGGTCTTGTACAGCTCTTGGCAAGTCGGTTGCATGAACGTTCTCCGCGTTGTCCTTCAACGCCAAGTTGAACCTGGGTGCCGCTTAGCCCTAAGTATAAAAAAGAACCCTGGAGATAGTATTACTACCTAAACCCTAAACCCTAAACCATAAACCCTAAACCCTATTAGATTGACAGGCTTCTACCGGCTTCTACATTACCGTCTTCAGTCACCTCATCCTCCAGGTGCCCTGCAGGTGTGATCAGGGCCCTAACTGAAGAGTCCCGGCTGAGACCAGGTTGGGAAAGCCGTCGTTGACCTTTGAGACTAAACTCCCTGTCCCGAACAGGACTGTTGGGGTTTTCCGGTTCCTTATCCTGACAGCATGTTGATAGGAGTTGTGGTAAAAGTTAATAACGATGCGGAAGTTGCAGCAGTACCCACAAGAGTACGAAGGCCAGTAAGAAGCTGTACAGCTGGTCATACTAAGATGTTTATTTCCTAAACTCACAGCAAACACTATGTAGTCCTACCAAGACCCTTGGAAAGATCTATGACAAGGACCCTTGCCTATCTCTACCTTATGCAATATGAGAGTGTGACTCTTTGCGGTCTTTTCATGGTTCGAGTCCTTCGTTCAGGGCAAAGCAAGCCTCCAAAACCCGTCTTAGAACCCTACTAAGGGTTTAGGGCTTAGGGTTACTATGGAAGTTCTAAAGGAAGGAACCCCCCTAAATCCTAAACCCTGAAAGGAACCCGTTGCAGAAAAATAGTCGGAGCCCTTGCGGGGACCCCAAAACCCGATTCAGATTGGTCTAGGTGCCTGTCTGAAACCCTTAGTGGGGTTCCCTTAAAGTAGCCCTTGATGGAAACCCCTCATTTTCCTAGGGTTCCTTTAAATTAGCCCTTCTAGAAACCCCTCAATCTTTGGGGGGTTCCCTTAAAGTAGCCCCTGATCAACCCTTCATTTTTTAGGGGTTCCCTTGAATTAGCCCTTGTAGAAACCGCTCAATCTTTGGGTGGTTGCCCTTAAAGTAGCCTTTGATAGAAACCATTCATTTCTCAGGTTCCCTTAAAGTAGCCCTGGATAGGCACTCCTTGATTTTAGGGGGTTCCTGTAAAGTACCTTACACCCTAAAACTTTTAAACCCTAAAACCCTAAACTCTAAAACCCTAAAGCCCTAAAACCCCAAACCCTAAAACCCTAGAGACCTAAAACCCCAAACCCTAAAACCCTAAAGCCCTAAATCCCTAAAACCTCTAAAACCCTAAAGCCCTAAACCCTTCCTTGTTCCTTTAAGGGAAAGCGCTGATATCGACTCCAGGAGGCTGCGTGAAGGTGCTGAAGAGCTTCGGGGGCCTCGGATGGGGAATCCAAGGTCAGAGTAGTTAGGGCTTTCGGTTTAGGGATGAGGGCTTTATGGCTAAGGGTTTGGGGTTTAGTGTTTTAGGGTTTAGGGTTTTGGGGTTTTAGGGTTTAGGGTCTAGGGTTGGAGGATCATGGGACTTAGTAAGTAAGGTTATAAGTCCCCTAATTGGGGTTATAAGTATAGTTACCTTAGGTATAACCCTACTTACTAAGTCCCATGATCCTTTAAGTAGAGGTATGGGGCCCCTAATATGGGCCCTTAGGGGGATTCTAGGGTCCCTTCAGGGTACAGATAGGGTATATTGTAGGTATATAAGGGTCCCCTAAACCCTCAACCCTAAACCCTAAACCCTAAACCGTTAAGGGCCAATACCTGGGGCCCATGGGTTTAACCTTAGAGATGGGGAAGGGCTCACCACGGGCTCTTTTCGGGCTTTGGGGTTTAGGGTCTGCGTTTTGTGTTTCGAGGGTTTAGGGTTTGCGTTTCGAGTTTCGGGGGGTTTAGGGTTTGTGTTTCGGGTTTCGGGGGTTTTATTTTATCGACGGGAAGGCAGCAGGTTGAGACAGCGCGAAAACGGAGCCGAAAGAAGCGAAGGCAACACCTAAAGCTGCCAGTAATGTAGGGGCCTTCATAATTAGAATAGGGGTTTGGAGCCCATTATACTGTAGTCATCATAAGGAGCCCCCAAAATAGTACAGGTAATTACTAAGGCCCCTATACTACTGATGCCTCTTCCACGCCATCTGTGCCCGGACGGAGTTCCGTTGCACTCGAAGAGAAGGAACCCAAAGCACCCAATACCCCTTAAATAAGGAATATACCTCAAATCATAATATTTAGGCCCCTAAACCCTGAACCCTATAGTTTAAGGCCTATCCCTTAATTAAGGTGTACTTGGGTTCTCTGGGAACCTCGACACGTACCGCATCCGGCGAGAGAGAGTGATTCCGAACTGAGAGGCAGCAGCGACATCTGCTTTAATGTAAGGGAGGCTTTAGCGTTTAGGGTTTAGGGTTTAGGGTTTTGGGGTTTAGGGTTTAGGGTTTAGCCCTGCTATATCCCTTAAAGGATCCCTTAAAGGAGCCCTGCTATATCCCTTAAAGGATCCCTTAAAGGAACCTTGCTATATCCCTTAAAGGAGCCCTTAAAGGAGCCCTGCTATATCCTCTGAAGGGTCCCTTAAAGGAGCCCTGCTATATCCTTTAAAGGATCCCTTAAAGGAGCCCTAAACCCTAAACCCTAAACCCTAAACCCTAAACCTTTTTTAAAGGATCCCTTAAGGGAGCCCGGCCTCCGGAATCAGAATAGGGTCTTTCGGGTGATATTCTACTATAAGATAATCAGGAACCCCCGGCAAAATAGGGTTTAGGGTTTAGGGTTTTAGGGTTTAGGGTTTAGGGTTTAGGGTGTATTACCTTGACCAAGTTGCACAGAGTTGGGATACACTGTGCTTGAGCCTGTGTGCAATCTTAACCCTAAAACCCGCACCGTACATCCCTAGTTATGAGCACCCTAGCTATACGGGCACAAACATAAGAAAACCCTTTTCTAAGCTGACCTCTGAACCCCTCCTAAAAGTTAAACTTTTAGCCTCCTTATTATGGTTCATATAGAAACACAAAAAGTTAAAGTCCTAAGAGCCAACCAGAAGAACGCCAAGTTTTGCCCTACTCAACCCATACAAGAAGTCCCTGACACCGACCACCCATTCCCTAAATGGGTAGTTTTCTAAATTAGGGTCCCTTTTGGGGTCCTTTTTATCAGGGTGCCGTACTATATACGGGACCTAAAAAGGGGCCCTAATTTAGAGAACTACCCAAATCCCGAATCCGAAACCGATGCTTATGATCAGGAATCCCTGCTCAGACTACTGCAATCATCTCGGGAATATGAAGGGGTGCTCTGGCGATTTCTAATTGCTCCGACGTATCTAATCAGTTAAAGCATCTACAAGAAGCTGTTAGGGGTTTAGGGTTTGACGACTTCTGAAAATAAGGGTGTATTAAGGAGGATCTTAATTCGTGGGTCTTGCGTTCCGAAATACAGCAATGGCAGAAATGCAATACCCCATCCGATCCAAGCTGCTTCTGGACAAAACAAAACCGTTATAGAAACCCCGCAAACCCTTTAGGCCCTTTAATCGCTCTTCAACATGCTATAAGACCCCTTTACACATGCACCACAAGTTTTTTCTGAAAGTCCAATAGAACTCTTTAAACTCTGCTGACCGAGAGGCGGAGGGGTGAAGGAGTGGTTCGAGGTCACGCTTGGCCTGTCCGTTTTCTGAGTAGGGTTTAGGGTCTAGGGTTTAGGGGTTTGGGGGTTTAGGGTCTAGGGATTAGGGGTTTAGGGTCTAGGGTGTAGGGGTTTAGGGTTTAGGGTCTAGGGCTGAGGGTCTAGGAATGAGGGGTTTAGGGTCTAGGGATTAGGGGTTCAGGGGTTTAGGACTTTGGGTTTAGTGGTTTAGTTTAGGGTTTAGGGGTCTACGGGTTTAGGGTGTCGCACTGGGGAGTTTGTAGCAGAGGTCATACGTGGGTAGTTCTCTCAACTATGGTCCCTTTAATTAAGCATCCTTAAGAAGCAGATCTCATCACTCCTATGACAAGAAGGGGCTCTCAGAGGGGCCTCTGATTTGAGGAACCCTCCTGAAGCCTTGTTGGGGGCTTCCCCTGAACCCTAAACCCCGAACCCCTACACTCTAAAGCCCTATTGTAGGGCCTTAAGAATTTCAATAGGGTTTTGGGCTCTTTTATACTGTAGCTATACTGAGGAACCCTAAACTCCAAACCCTTAAACTCTAAAACCCTAAACCCTTAAAACCCCTAAACCCAGAACCCTAAACCCGAAAACCCCAAAACCATGACCCCCAACCCCGTAAAGTCTAAAACCCTAAACACCCCATCTGGTTCGGCAAGCCCTCCTAATATAGAGGCCTAAGTAATTAGAATAGGGTTGTAGGGTATATTCTACTATAATTACAATAAGGACCCCACCCCCCTCATAATAGTACCGGTAAATATTAAGGCCCCTATACCCCAAACCCTTATAGTAGCCCTTATAGAACCCTTTAAAGGAACCCCCCAAGATTTTATAGACCCTAAAGTCTAAGCCGAGCCCTCC
>CAJNDV010000139.1:0-16210 GCA_905221635.1 Symbiodinium sp. CCMP2456
TGAAACATGGATATAAGAGAGAGTGTTAACAGGTTTTTCGCTTGGAAAGACAAAACTGCTTTGAAGAAGCCTTTCGTAAGCTCTACTTCTCGTGTACAGCAAAAGGTGGTTGACGAAATGGTGGACACACTTTGGAGTGATAAGAGAGCTGAGGTCTGGCTTGCTTTGAGAAGGTTTGAGGATTTGCAAAGAGTTTTTCAGGTTTTTTCAGCTTTGAGAGGCAGCTTTCCGTTTTCACAAGCTTAGAAAGTGTTTTGGCGGCTTTGAGTGAGGTTCGAAAGCAAACAGTGAAAAGCGTTGTTTTTTCATTGGCGGCACGCGCTTCTTTTCAACCAAATTTTACTCACCGCGCGAAACGCCACGCCCGGCTAAGTTTTTGTGGTTTGCTCATGATTATCCATTGCTTCCAGTTGTGACGCTTGTCTCATGTTGCATTTCAAAAAGACTTTGGACATCTTTGGAAAGCTCATTGAAATTGATTGTGATGTGTGTGGTTTCAAGTTTGTCAAAGTGTGCATTTCCCTTGATGACTGGTACTTGGGAAATTTCTGGAGTGCCCAAGCCCAGAAAATCTTGGAGAATTCCTGGAGTGCCCAACAAGATAAGCAGAGAATCCAAAAGAGAGTGCGTTGAGATCCTTTGCAACGATGGCTGGGAACAATGCCAGTTTTAGGGAACAGCGGGCTGCAATCCTGGGTGCAGGGTTGAGTAGACCATAACAAGGAAATTTGTCGAAATAATACAGAGATTGACCGAACTTGTGGTTCGACTCTACCAAAGCCTGAGTTGGTGTGTGACTGGGAGGACGCACTGCCAAACTCCCAATGCTACAGTGCAAAGTGAATGCGGGGATCATTGTCAGGGTCGATTATCCTGGTCAAGGGAAGGCAGCCGATTGCAACATGCTTCATCTTTATGTGCTCGCGTGAGGCGTGGTCGAAGCCCGGGATATTTCGGTTCTACATGCATGTTGATGCAGGCAAGCAGTGACACTTTGCAAATACTTTTCCGACAAATTATCCCTGGGGTGATCAATGTCGCGGTCTCTATGTCGTGAATGACAAGGTCTCAGTGTGGGCGGGATGCGAGCGTGTTGAAGATCTGTGTCGGTTGCAAATGTCAATTTGCTCTCCACTGCAGTTTGAGAAGTCGCTTTCAAGTGTTACACACTTGACTCTTAGTTCCACCCACAGCCTGTGCTTCAAGCACTCATCGACAATGACATGCGGCGAAAGCAAGTGCACACGCGATGCAGAGATTTTACAGATGTTAGTTACGGAAGCTTGTGCGACTAGCAAATACTTTGACGGCCCTGTCCTGCGCACGGACTTTGCGCAAGGAGCCTGAAACATAACATAAGATATTGGACGGCGAGAAACGTGCCACTTTCTCAAGCCGCCATGTCCTCTCCGGCACCTGGAGGATGAGAGTTGAACGATGCCGTGTGGCGTGTCTTTTCTTACTGCTTGCATCAATTGCTTTTCTTGGCACGTGGAAGAATGCCCGGACGTTACCAGCATGGCGCGAATTTACAAGCTCAGTTCCAGGTCCAGCTCCAGCTCCAGCCGTTGAAGCCCTGGCAAGTCCACAAACCATGCAGACAGTGGACATCTCCCCAACGGTCCCTGAAACCCATACAGAATTTGACTTTACGCACGTTCAAGGTCTACTTGCAGGTATCGTCGGGTCGCGGGGGCCGGCGCCGACGCAGACGCAGACGCAGATGGAAGAGACCTGGAGGCCGCCTTCGCCCGCGAGTGTCGCGGCTGTAACAGCGACGACAGCGGCTCCAACGGCTCCAACGGCTCCGGCTCCGCCCCTTCGCGCAGAGCCTTTGCGAAAAACTTTGAAGTTTATACACATCACCAAGACTGGTGGGACGGCCATCGAACAGTGGGGGAAAGAGCATGGCCATCTCTGGGGTATGTATCACAAGGAGTACAGAGTGCCTGGCAGGTATCCACCAGCACCATGGCACCACTTCTTCCCTGAGCTAGATGCAGAGCTGCGGCATCGATACGACTGGTTCATGGTGGTTCGAGATCCTGTGGACCGGGCGATCTCCGAGTACTACTGTCCTTGGGCAGGTTCCCCGAGTGTCAAAACGGACACAGTGCAAGACTTCAACCGCTTCATTTTGCGAGGCCTGCGTGACAAACAGATGTGGGCGACGTACCACTGGGCGCTCATGTCCAGCTACCTGGATAGTACGTCAGTGCAGCATGTTCTGAAGAACGAGCATTTGGAGTCCGACTTTGGGAAGTTGCTGCGGATCTATGGGATCCCTTTCGACCAGCTGTACAGAACGAACAAAGCGAGAGTTGGAGGACACAAGTTCGGTCGTGAACACCTCTGGCAAGAGATGCTCGGCGTTCGTGCTTTAGCACAGGTTGGTTGCGGCCTGCATCATAATTATAACTGTGTTCGCAAGATGAGCCTGAAGAGTTGTGTCTTAGTGATGGGGCTCGGCCAAGCTCTCCTTGCTCGGCTTTTGATGAGAGTTGGGTGAAGCCCAGTTCGCATGAACCGAGGAAGCTCTGCATTTCTGTAGCAAGATCAGTGTGTGGACTGGTGATGCTCCTGATGTTGCAGAGAATGCTTCACGTAGAAGGCGTGCTTTTCGAGCCCGACTTTAGCGACGTTCTCCTCTGTTGTCAGTTTTGTGGAATGATGTATTGTGCGTTTGCCGTATCTCGAGGCCCTGCGCTAGCGGATTTTCTGTACTCTGCACCTTCGTTATTTGCCAGCACCGTTATCAACGGCACGTTTCGTTTGCCTTTGAAGTCGTTTCACCTGGTATTCGACGAAGTGCAATTTTTAGGTGACTTTCAGAACTCTTGCTTAGCTGCTTGGTTCAGGTGTGCATTACTTGGTCATGGAGCTTTTCGAGACCAAACTAAAGTCTGATGCCGTGTTTCCCTTCAAGCCTAGAAGCCCCGAGTCCAAGGACGATTCTTCAGATTTGCGAAACCTACGCCGACGACTTCGAGGCTTTTAACTACAGCATGCCTTCGCTGTGCTCACCTGCAAGATGAGGGGCAAGCGGTTCAGGATGGGTTCGCGTGGCCTTTTTGCTGGAACAGCTTTGGAGTCGCCTTGCCTGCAAGTAATTTGCAGGTTGCAGGTGGCTCGAAGGATTCACCAAGTCCTTCATTCGGGGTTGCAGAAACACTGCAGCTCCGGATGTCAACGTCACCACAGACTGCGCACAAAGTTGGCGCCGTTGGCAAAAAGATGCAAACAGACTCTGCCATGGGCATGAGGGAAGGGCCAGGACCTGGCAATTGGTGATCGGAAAGGGCATTGAGCGCAGTGCAGCAACCGGAGGACGGACAGAGTGGAAGAGGCTTCATGTTCCCACGTTTGATGCCGATTGTCATTATTTGGCCAAGGTGGGACTATTGAATTCAAGTGAGTTCTTATAAACCGCAATAGAGTAACATATGCTTCCTGTTCTCACAAGCTATACTCTGTCATCACATGCGAGCAGCTCCTCAATAGTTTGTTATCTGTGGGTGATGGCTGGCGGTCAGATGTACATCTCCTGCATTATTTGTTTGTTCGGGTTTCGCTTTCAACTGTGATTCCGTGGGAAGCGCAACGGAGCTCCACCGGTCAACCTTTCACCTAGTCCTGCCATTTTCGATGCACGTCTCAGTGCAAAGCTCAAATCTGGCCATAGCTGAGCAGGTGGAGAATGCGCTCTTGGAGCGGCTGGATTGTGGCCCGGACGCCCAGCACTGAAGAGCAGAGCCGCAGTCACGGCATGAGGCGGCATGAGGCCTGCTGCTGCTAGGTGCTAGCTCCGACCAGTGGAGCAGACTCGAAGGTTCAACAGTTGTAGCCTAGATTCACATGTGCTCAGCGAAACACCGAACTGAGCTGTTGTAGGCCTCCGCCTCGCAGGTTTCAAGCCTGAACGCCGCCCAAGACGGACAAAGGGAAAATAAATAGCTTGCAAGCATGGAAAGCAGACATTGACCAGTGCCGCGCTATGGCTTGGCCGAGTTTTTGCCTCCTCTTGGGCCTGGCGTCCACAGGCATGGTCTTTATCTTCTCGGCAAAGCTTTTCATCCGAGACCCATCGGGTCACCCTGGTCAGGCGAGAGTGCTACCGGCTTGGTGTCGACACTTGACTGCGCTGCTCTGGTCCATTCGAGGGGCTCGAGAGAGGTTTACTTGCCCAGAGACAGAGACAGGTCGAACCTGTCTACGGTAGTCTGGTGCCACTCGTGCTGAGGCCCCGCTGGCGGCGGATTCCGACAGGATCGGTGCGGCCAGGTGGGTGGCTGAAGGCTAGGGAAAACTGCAAAGGACTCCTCTTAATAATACTTCCGAAGGGGCAGCGGGATCATTGAAAGGGGGCGCGGAGTCACTGAATGGTGTGTCGCTGAATGTTGAAACGGTTTTCTGAGAGCAGCATTGTCATTCTGTCATACTTGGTCGAACCAACTTACTTGGCGTATCATGGGACTTAGTAAGTAAGTTTATAAGTACCCTAATTGGGGTTATTATTATAGTTACCTTATCTAGAACCCCAGTTACTAAGTCCCACGATCCTCCAAGTACATTGCCAACGCTGCGGAGGCTCGAAGTCTAGCTCTGCCTTGCTTTCCTCCCTCTCTCTCTCTCTCTATCTCTCTCTCTCTCTTGCATCGTTTTTGCTGTCAACTTGTTGACCTGCCGTTGAATCTCCGTTTGGTCTGAGAGCCTATCTTAATATCTTGGGAGATCGCGTTCGAGGGTCTTGGAATGAGAGATTCGATTTTTCTTGTCAGAAAACTCTTCAAACATGCCTGAGGCGCAGCTGGAGTTGCAAGCATCTGCATTGACGTCACGCCTGCCGTTCTTCTGGGACCAAATAAAGGAGACTTCTTGGCTTGGTGGAAATTCTGACAACACCGCCAACATCCACCAAGTCACACCCTACTGGCTAAATGGTGCAGTGCCACTCCATCTGCAGGTGGATAACCCTGTTTTGGCAGCAGTGGTCGAGGACTATGTGTTTCGCATTTTGGACAGGCAGGCTGCCGACGGATGGCTTGGCCCGGATACTGACCGGTCTGACTTCTATTCCCGGTATCCCTTCCTGTTGGCCATGGTCCAGTATCACGAGGGTCTTCCCGACGGAGAAAAGCGTGAACGTATCCTCCAGTCGGTGCTGCGCTTTTTCGCGGTAGTGCGACAGAGGATTGATTCGGGCCTCTTGGTTACTATCTACTCGTCCTTAAGAGCTCCCGAATTCATCTTCGTCATCCACTACTTCGTGGACTTCTTGACTGCGTCTGGACGGGATGCTCAGGACTTGCTCGATCTGGCAGAGAAGGCACCTCGGTCTCACCCCACACTAAATTCATCAGGAGGCCGTGAAGCTTATTTCTAGTCGCAGGGCTGTCGTGCAACTGGGAAGAGAGTGCATACCACTGCTCTGCAGGTTTACTACGGCTCTTTCGACTGGAACAGCATGTGGTTCAATTCCAGCTTCTTTCCAAGAACGCCCTTGCCAAAATGGGTGTCGTCCGAATCCAATGGTGTGAGCAACGCGCAGGCTGTGAAGCGGGGGGTGGTCTGGGCCCGCCAGTCTGGTGGCACTGCCGCCGGCTTCGCGGAGTCTTGGTTCGCCTGGGAGCAGCTGCAGCGTTTCCACGGGCAGGTCCATGGAGGCTTCGGTACCGACGAGCAGCTGGCGGGACGGATGCCATCACGGGGGATGGAGCTCTGCGCTGTGGTGGAGTCCATGTGGTCCATGGCCCTGGCGGCCCAGCTTGCTCCAACGGACGGGCAAGCAGCAGAAGCTTTGGACTTTTTGGAGACCTTAGCTTTCAATGCCTTGCCCGGAAGTCTCAGTGACGACCTTTGGTCGCATCCCTACCTGCAGTTTGTGAACTCCTATTTGGCAGTTTCGAACCAGCCCGAACATATTTGGGCCAGCGATGGTCCACAGGCAGCCATGTATGGCCTCGTGCCGAACTTCGAGTGCTGCACCGCCAACTTCCACCAAGGCTATCCAAAGTTTACTTCAAGCCTCTTCTTCGAAGATCCCATCGAACAGCAACTCATCTCAGCCGTTTGGGCGCCCAGCGTGGTAAATGCCAGTGTCGGGCATGCCCACGTCGAGCTCCGCACTTCCTATCCCTTCAACACGTCTCTGGAGTATTGGATCCACAATTTGAAGCCCTTTGTTCTGAAAGTGCGCCTTCCTAAATTCCTCCGCTCCGTGGCGGGCTTTGAACAGTCGCTGCACTGCTGGCTGGAGGGTCGCTATGTACACCTCCTCAAAGATCCCGGGATGCCATTCATCCGCGTTCGTGTTCGTGGTGAGTTCATTGCACTCTGAGTTCTAGATTCTAGGTCTTCTTGTGAAAGTACCAGCAACATCCGTCGATCTGTGACATGCTAGATTGCACTCGCCTTTTTGTGCAGCGCTCCTCTACCTCATCTCTTTCGAGTTGCTTTCCTCCTCAGCTCTGTTTGCTCGCCGCTCTTGGAGCATCTTTCGTCTTTTGTTTCTCTGGGTAGGGCAAAGGATGAGGGGCAGAGTGCGTCTAAGGAGCCGCAGTTCGTGAAGGACGGGTTTCTGCTCTTCCACATCTCGGCCTCAGAGAGCAATCGCCTTGCCGTTCGGATCGAATTCCCCATGGTTCCTCGCGTTGAGAGATCGGTCGACCAAGGCGTCTCCGCCTTTTTGGGACCCTTGTTGCTGGCACTGGACTTGGCGGAGCAGCATCGCTCGGTTCACTACTACGGCTTCGACTCCTCGGACTGGAACATCACGGCGAGCCTGCCCTGGCGCATGGGGATGCCTTCGGATCCCGAGCTGACGGTGAGCCGCATGGCCAAACCAGGAGAGAAGCCCATGTCAAACAGGGACTGCCCGGTGCGGGTGGAGGCCACCCTCATGGAGTTGGCCCCCGAAGACTGGCCCGAAGAGCACGGAGCACCGGGGCGCTTGAATCGCAGCTTCCATCCAAAAGCGCCCAAGGCCGTGAGACGAAGCCTGCTCCCTTACGGCTGCAGCTCCATTCGCATCTCTGCGTTTCCTGCCTTGTCCTTGTCGACCGAAGCCTTGTATGCTTGAGACAGTCAGCGTTTGGGCGCAGCAGTGAAGCTCTCCGAAGGAGTCTTACGGCTGCTCTTCGCTGGACGTGTGGTTGAAGAAGGAGAAAAAAAGCTCGGAGAAACACTGGCTTTGTGCTGTGAAAGCCAGGGTGGAACAGAAATACCTTTTTCAGCCTTAGCTGAGTTTGTGGCCTTTTACACTGCTCCCTGAGGCCTCGCAAAGACCGGGGCCGGCGGAAGCCACGGCCAAGGCTGGACGCCACGGAGGCACGTTTTTTCTGCGAGGCTTCCATGAGGATGCACCAAGAGCATTTGTGACGTGGGCTCTTCAGGGAAGAGACAACCTGGGTCGAAACTGTTGGGGTCTCCTCCTTGGCAGTGCCCTTCCCGAACGGCTCTGCAGCAAAAGGAGCTACTTGTACCTCGTCAGTGTCGGATCAAGCAGGAGAGAAGTCTGCGAAGTTTACAGCCAAAGCTTGGCGAAACCAGCCCAGCTGGCCATGGCTGGCGCAAGATTCGTCGCGCTGCTGCTGGCCTGCCTGCTACGTCAGCAAGTTGACTGTGCAAGGATTGGTGGCCAGTCCGGGAGCAACCAAACGGTGGCAGAGCCCGTCACCATCACTCTGGGCATTTTGGGAGCTCTGGGCTCAGTGTACTCCATGCGGAAGTCCTGGCAGTCGCACCTTGATCGCACTGCAAGCGGCCTCCGAAGCATGCCGGTAGTGACTAAACTTAGACCTTCCTAGTCCTAGCCGTCCTAGCCTGGAGGATCAAAAGAAGCAAGGAGCAGGATCTTGCGGCGACGAAGCTTGTCCAGGACATGGCAGAAACTTCGCGGGAACACTGCAGATTGCTCAGCAACATCGATGCCATGCTCTACAACGGGCAGCTGGGTCTGGAGGAGCTCCTCCACAACGATAAAGCAGAGCCGGAGGCACCTGGGCTAAGGCTTTCTCCCCTAAGCAATTTCGAGAAGCTGCAACTTGCAAGGTACGGCAGGCCTGTGCAGATGAGAACAGACTGCAGCACATGCAAGACGTGATGGTGCGCAGTCTTCGCGAAGAATGCTCGCATCTGGAGCTCCTCTTTCGCTGCTTCCATCTCCAGTCACTGCTGTATGTTGCTCGCCCGGAGCCCTTTCGGCATTGAACGCGACCTCCTGCAGGACGCAGCCGGGTTCCCGGAGCAGCTGGCAGAGTGCAGGAGCCTCGTAAAGAAGCTGTGAGTCATGAAGGAGGCGCTTCCGACACTGCAGTCCTACTTGTCCAGCTAAGGAGTCAGGTCGCCACGAATTTCACATACTTGGAATGCGGTCAGACCGCGCTGAAGGACTCGTGGTCCCAAAGACTGCTTTCGGCCAAGCTGAAGCGATACCGTTTGGATGCGGTAATGTCCAGACGCTTGGGACTTCCAGTAGTCGAGTGATTCTGTTCTATTCTGTTTTTGTAGTGACTAAACCTCAAACCTAAACCCCTAAACCCCTAAACCCCTAAACCCAACAAGGCGTGGTGTGGGGTCAAGGGAGCGTCGGGGTCTGGCCTTGGCTGAGGTTGGTGCACGGCGGACGAGCGCAGGGCGCCGCGAGCGACGGAGGCCTCTTTGGATTTAAAGGCGACCTCCTTG
Organism: Symbiodinium sp. CCMP2456; assembly: GCA_905221635.1. Classification (NCBI taxonomy): domain Eukaryota; class Dinophyceae; order Suessiales; family Symbiodiniaceae; genus Symbiodinium; species Symbiodinium sp. CCMP2456. Next base: position 8,683 of record CAJNDV010000139.1, read on the forward strand.
GGCCAAGGCTGGAGCAGTTTGAGAGCCATCGTTTTTTGCATGTTTTTTTGTGGTTCTTCTGAGTTGTTTTTGGTGTCGTGTTTTCGACCCAGGCCTTCGGCAGAGCACGCAAATTGGCCTGTTCGGCCTGGCTACCGCGACGCTGGGCTTGGTGAGCTTCGCCTTCTCGTTGCACCTCGGCGCAGTTCTTTTATTCAGATAAAAGAAGCCTTCTGCCTTCTCCGCTGCGCAGCGGAGCCCATGTTCCGAACCGAAGTATGGTATCGGGCATGTATGCAGGTACGAATCCGAAACCAACAAGAAGCCGGGCTTCGACATCTTGTTCCAATACATGCAGGCCCAGCAGGATGCTCGTCATAGGCAGCTTTGTCAGGATCTTACGCGGCATTGGCTGCAAGCCAGCAGGATCTATGCCTGGGGCCTGGCTATGAGATCGGACATCTACTTCCAGAGCGGACTGGCTGGGCCCATGAACACTCTGGACACGGATTCTTGGGACCGATGGCCCCTTGAGAGCAGAAGTCAGTGGGCCTGCAGCCGGCCCAAGCAGTGCCTTGTACCGCTCACCCCGAATGTTGTTGATGTGGACCCTGCCTACCCGAAGCAGCTTGGAAAGGGCTGCACAGCTGCAGGGTCATACTTTCGTGTTTGTGGCGATGGCGGCTCGACTGTCACAACAATGGTCCCCCTCGCATGCTTCTCCACATCCTTTGAGAGGCGTGGACGTAGCAGGGAGTGGACTCTATCTTTCCGTCTCAGAAACCCACAGCCACCAGGGAGCTTTGAGGATTCGAACTACGATGCCCAGGAGTGTGCGAAGCCCCTAATCGAGTTCATTGACGGGCATCGCTCTGTGGCACAAGCTCGCGACAATATTCAGCAAGTTTGCAGCCGAGCTGACACCGCTTGAGTCTCTGAGACATGCGGAGACAGGAAAACGGAGTTTAGGGTTTAGGGACACGAGCTGCGCCAGTCTTGAACACGCGGCCTGAGATCGCAGCTTGCGTTTTGTTCTGCTCTAGCTAGAGGGGACACGAAGTTTCAACCAACTTGAGAGCACAGTCTTTTGGTCCACATGAAGCTACCAGGTGACCTGCTGCCAGAATCTGAGTGGCAGAAGGGACATTTGGTTCCCATTCCTTGATTGACCAGAAGCCTCGAAGTGCTTCTGTCTCAATCGAGCAACGGCCGCAAATTCTCCCCGTAAATACTGGGTGTCAAAAGAGAGGTGGGACAAGTCTGACATTGGATGGTATTGGATTGATCAAGCAAGCATTTCACTGGAATGGTGTGAAAGTCTTTTGTTTCGACATAGATCAGAACAGTTGTAAAACTCAGACGGATGTCGGTGTTGACGTCTTCTAGCGTTGAAGTTGTTGCCGAGTACGTTCAAGCTCAGTCGGGTTGGATGCGAAGTGTGCAGACGACTAAACGCAGAGCTTGTTACCTACTGCTAATCTTGCCGAAAGATGCGTGAATGCAAATGTCATGTTGAGTTCATGCACGGAACCTTCAAAATCATAATGGGCGACATGTTCCTAGCAAATGACGTTGCAGTCGGACATTCCTTCAGTTCTTGCAACTCAAGGTCTCTGAAAAGTAAGGCCATGAGAAAGCAAGGAGGCGCTTGCAAGATTGCAATAGCATCCTTTAGGCCCACATGGCCCAGACCACAGGCACCATAGCATTGAGTCTGTTCTTAATTACAAACAGCCACCATAGCATTGATAGCTTTGCCACTGCAAGCTGAGCTGTGTTCCGGTTTCCCTACATGTCGACCTGCGAGATACATGGCAGAGGCTCTCGCGGCAGCATTTTCGTCAAACAGAGAGTCATGTTGCTGGATGCCCTAAAGCCTGAATAGCTAACCCCTAAACCCCAAACCGTAAAACCCAAAAACCTAAATAGCTGGCTTTGGTTGCAGGCTAAGTTGGCTCTGAACTTGGAGCAGGCGGCAGCTTGTGCCCACGATTTGCGGAGTCAGCAGACATAGCTACCTCAAGAGATGTGCAAAGGATCGGTAGACTCAGTGCTGCTTGGTAGGGTTGCGATTTGAGAGAAGGTTTGTGCTTGCTGCTTGATTTGGCATTCGCAGGTGTTTAGCCCAGATGACCGAGCAGACCAGGCCCATTCAAAATTGGTTTCGATTGATGTCGATATCATGGAGATCGCAGTTGTTTGCAGGCTCGCCGAGTCAGTGAGGCTTTGTTGAAGCAGGCATCACAGCCAGATGCCCAGCAGGTCTTCGCTGAAAAGAAAGAAAAGAAAGCTTGTTTCTATGCGTCTACCTGAGGGATGGCGACAGCGCTCTACGAGTGTTTGGCCTATGCAAGGCTCGCCGACTCAGAACGGATTCCGGAAAGTTCAATATGATATAAATGATACCAGTATAAGCTAATGTCGCTATAGCACACAATATTACAAGAAAAAAGATAGTTTAATATACCATAGTATTTCACAATCTAGTACAGGGTAAAGTATAGTGGTAATATGCACCCTCAGTTCCAGGCCGCAGAGGCTGACATCCTGGATGGTGAGAGATCTACTGCTCTTGAGAAGGTGCGGGGCTCTGATATTACACGGTTTAGGTTTTAGGGTTTAGGGTTTAGGGTTTTATACGATTTCGTATTATAACATCTTAGACTTGAAGCTCCACATAGGAGCCATGTCGATTGGAGGAGGAAGACCTTCCGAGTCGAACAGCCGAGGTTGAAACATGGAGTCCGAGTTAGAGTTTAGTATTTTTCCGTTTAGAATGAAGGGTTTGGGTTTTGGGTTTTGCTGTCGCTTGTTTTCCGGAATCACTTTCGACGTGTCGGCACATCAGTGCCCATCTTGTCGACTTTACCTCCAGGGAACCACGGACAGCGCCTTTTCGAAGTCTTGCCCGATCTTCTTCAGGCGGAGGTGTTTTGATAACATGTAACGCAAGGTGATGTTTGTTTCTGGGACGACTATGGGACTAAAGTGCCCGGTCGGTATTTGGTTCTCAGTAGCTCCAAAACCCCAGAGTGTGCAAAGGTGATGCGAGGCGTCTTACTCTTACAGCCAGCGGCACTGACTGTTGTAATGCGGCAGTATAGTCCATGTGACCGGCGTATGAGAGGGATTGTACGCCTAAAGCGGTATGCCAAAGAGCACTTACCATGCGAATCTTTCCGAGTTACAACAGGTAATCTGGAATGTAAACCCGATAGCTTGACTAATCGATCGGTTCTGCAGCTCAGTAGTAGCCAAAGCTTGTCTTCCCAGCTGACAGTGCAAAGCAGGAGCGTGTATTTTGCTTGTTTTGTTTTGTATATGCAAGTAAGATCCTGTATATACTAAAGGTGTGCACATTATGCAATGCAATGCAATGCAATGCAATGCAATGCAATGCAATGCAATGCAATGCAATGCAATGCACTGTATGCACCACATGCAACAGAAGGAAGGTATGTATCTATGATTATGTAAGGTATGTGCCGCACATAGCATAGTGTAATCTAGACAATGTACATAAGTTTCCAGTGTTGTGTATGCAGTGTGTGTGACCTTTTATGCCAAGCATGCTACGTTCATAACTATATGCAGCCAGACATGCAGGCAAGCAGTCGTCTTTTTCTTTGAGTTGGAGATGCAATACATGGGAGTTTCCGAAAATAGGGGACCCTAATATAGTACCCTAAATAGTAGGCCCCTTATTATAAGGACCCCAAAACAAGGTACCCCTAACCTTTGGAAACTCCCACATGCTTTCTTGACCAGAGGTGTTGTAGTATTTGGAACACAGTGTCGGAAGGTGCAGACTGCAAAGTCGCTGGCCGAGGCAAAGCTGTCTGAAAGTAACAGGTGATGGCCATAATCGTATACTTTGTGAGGAGAACTTTCTCGCAGAAGGTTCCGCTGTTGTGAAGTATGTGTCGGCAAGGAGCGGGCGAGTTGAAGCGTCAATGAGCTTGGCAGTCAATTTTGTTGATCTTGCCGGTGTATGCTGCCACAGATGACTCCAACGACAAGTTTGCTTTCAGTCTTATAGCTGCATGTTGGCGTTCGTAAATATTTCAGGTCTGGTGTCACAGCTTGCTCCATGCAAAGACGCCTGCTTCATGAGTGCAGGATTTACTCCAAAGATGCCGGCGATGAAGAGAGTTTGGACCAGGTGATCATATTTTTCTTCTTCATGTGGAGTGAAGCCTTAAAGCAGTGTGCGCATGCTGAATGGTGGGTGTCCTTACCGCTGACGCATGCAAATGCTTCTTTTCGAACGATCCTACGAATCACGTCAGCTTGGTCCTCGCGGCTGAGTGTCTGTGTGTCCAGGCGCTGGACTTTGCCTTCCAAGCTCACGGCAGCTTCCAGAAGATGGGGCCGAGAAAAGCCGAGGTGTCGGCCTCAAAGGTTTCCTAGTCCTAGACTGCCCAAACAGCGATTCGCCGTTTGGCGGTGTCGCCTTGCAAGTACGACTGTTTTTGCTGCTTGATGCGCCAAGCAGTCTAGAAAAGTTGGAAGTGAAACCTGGACAAGGCAGCGTCGATGCTGCTGCTTGGCGATATCCACGGTCTCCTGAAACAGGAGGAGACGGGAGGTGTCTCGCAGAGAGACACGGAGCTGCGTGACAGCAAACCTCTTAGGTGGCGGACAAAGCCGTCTTGTCTCCTCCGTGCGATGCTTCCGTTCTGCAGGATACAGCTGTGCGCTGTCACAAAGAGGTGGGCTGCTTCTTTGTAGCAAGCCACAGCATGTTCATCTCGCCGTAAGGCCCCCTCCGACTGTGTTGATTTCATCCGCTTGTGCACATTTCAATGTGGCAATGGCATCAGCATCGTGGTGACAGAGGCATTGACCGCCTTCAAGGAGCTCGGTGACCACAGTGTGAAGCCGAGGTTGGAAAATCGCAGGAGATGTCAGCAGAAGCTGGGTAGCTCGTCGACCATGGGAAGAAGACTGAGGATTCTGCGCTTCTGCAAGGCACAAGATTTGCAAGGCCAGAGGCTTACAACATTTTTTTCTGCATCGCTATCTCTACCGAGCTCTCCTGTCGTTATTCAGGATTACATGGCAAAAGGCCAGCATCTCCGAGCAGCTCAAGCGTGCCAAAGAGCTATCGCGAGCTATCAGGTGCTGACTGGAGCATCGGCAGACGTTTCACTCGTACATGGCTGCTTACCTTAAACCCTAAACCCAAAACGGATAAGGCCTTCACCAATAGGATCATGACTCCAAGATCACCCCAGGTCGGAGACCAACTATTCCTCCTTTACTTTTGATATACGGTAACATAGTATATTATACCATTAGACGGTGTGTAACTTAGCATGGTTTCTTGTGCAATATACTGTAACATTGAAAAGCATACGATAGTATAGTACAGCCCTAAACCCTAAATCCTAAACCCTACATTTTACGTTAATGCTATAAGCCACGTGCGCAGGCGGCCGGTGAGGCTGACCAGGCACTGGGCGACTGCTGGATCGCCCTGGCGGAGGCCAAGCTTCTTCGCACATACTACTATAATGTAACCATGAAATACCGTAGTATAACATCATAGCATGCTGTAGTGTATTATAAGATATTCTCGTACGTTTTTTTATCTAGTAGTATAGATTTGTATGCTGTTGCAGTTCTCAGTATGTTTTATTCATACTTTTCTTTTCCGTTTCTTCGACTTGAAGGCTCCGGAGTGGATTTGTGCGAATCGCCGCAGGCCCAAAGCCAGGCCACGGATTTGCCCAGAGTGCTGGAGTCCATTGCGGAGGCTCCCAGGGGTTCCTATTCCGTAGAGTCGGGTTTAGAGTTTAGGGTTTAGGGTTTGTGGACGAAGACTCCCTTAAACCACAAGCCCTAAACCCTTAACCATTCTCCGACTGCCTGCGCTGCTCGCAAAGGCCCGAAGAATCTTTGCCGGTCATCAAGATGTCGCGTCTGAGGCTCGACTGTCCTTGATTCCTCTTGTTACTATTGTTGTTACTGTTATTGTTGTCAGTTTTGTGAGTTACTATCAGTACCACTATTGCTGTTGTTGCGATTTATTCTGTTGCCTGCTAGTGCTGTTATTATTTTAAACGCTTCGCGTGATTTGTGTCGGCCCGGCTGTACTTCAAGCAGGTGCATTGTTCCGGACAGCAACAGGTAGGACACACAGGTGAGGTCCTGCTTGAAGAAAGTACATTTGCTTCAGAATGTGTTTTTTGTCAGTATTTGTTTTCATGCTGACGCTCTGAGCAACGGTCCCACCTGAAAGGTTGCACATTCCTTGCATTCTTTTGACGCTACTATAAAACTCGTATTTCACTTCTCACTACAACCTCCCACGGGTTGGAAGGGGAATAGGAAATCGAGCTTTGCAACAACGTTCAAGACACAGCCCCAGAATTCCCAGGCTTTGGCATCAACTTCACGAATGATGTCTCGCTTCGCCCGCCGCAAGGAAGAGACCGGGGGGGTGTGGGAGGGGGTGCAAAACGGCCACTTCGCCGGTTGAGGTGGGGGGGCCTTCAATAAGGGCGGTGGGACTGGGGAGGGGATTAAGAGGTGGGGAAACAGGGAATCCTTGTGGGAACCTCTGACCGCTTCGGCCGGGGCCGAGGATTGTTGAAAGTATTAGTATTACTATTGTTGTACTACGATTGTTCAACGATCTATTATATTTTTGTTATTCTTTTTATTAGTACGATCATTACCAAAATTACTGCCGTTACTATGAAGTCGAGACAGGAGACAGAGATAGAGACCTGGATCGTTAGAAATAAGTTTGGGCGATGCTTCTGGCAGGCAAAAGCCATGGGCATTTTGGTCAAGGCCTACATGCAGAATAGTCCCGGACTAAGCTAGCTCGTGGGGCGGGTTCTTCTGCGCCAAGGGTTTGAGATTTGAGAGTTTCTTGCTTCAGGGAAGTAGCAAATCACCGGCAGCCATAAACCCGAACCCATAAACCCGAAGAACCTATGCAGACGGAAAGGAGGTCAATAGAAATCCCTAACATAGTACGCTTATAGTACTCTCATAGTATTATCGTACCTTTATAGCCTTCTGGTACCCTCCACACTCAACGGCTCACTCAAGAAACGCTGCTGCCGAGACTCGCCGGCCGAAGCGGTTGACGTGGCGAAGCAGGTCGTGACGCTCTTCCACGAGGTGGGGACTCGACCCGATGCTCTCCAGGAACGGTCCGGGGAAGTTCTAATGCTAGCTGCTGCGACGACTGCTACTGTTGCTGCTACTACGACTACTACTACTACTACTACTACTACTGCTACTACTACTACGACTACTACTACTACTACTACTACTACTACTACTACTCCTGCTGCTACTACTACCACCGTTACTACTACTACTACTACTACTACTACTACTACTCCTGCTGCTGCTACTACTACTACTACTACTACTACTACTACTACTAACTACGACTAACTACGACTACTACGACTACTACTCCTACTACTACTACTACTACTACTCCTGCTGCTACTACTACCACCGTTACTACTACTACTACTACTACTACTACTACTACTACTACTCCTGCTGCTGCTACTACTAC
>CAJNDV010000141.1:7739-18204 GCA_905221635.1 Symbiodinium sp. CCMP2456
AACCACCCGTTGGCTTCGCGCTGGCCCTTTCATGCATGTGCAGCCTAGTTCGCCCCGTAGCATGCGACACTCCAGCCCGTGTGTGCTGCCCGCGACATGAAGCGACCCCACGGCATCCGCACAGACATTGTGGATAGCACAACGTCCTACCTGCGCATGGGCGTTGGGGATCGTACTCGCGAGGCACCCTTCTAAATAGATCGTGTGCATGCATGTGGCTGACATATATGCGCAATGCAAGTTGCAATTGCTCATCTGTACTTGTGCAGGTTATGCACTACAAGGACATACGCGTGCACCTGTCCCAAGCGAGCAGCACCGCAACAAACCTCGCGGTGTTGGACGTGGAGAGTAGTCCGGAAAAGACCAAGGCCGAACCGACGGCCTCCTCCACACAGAAGGAGCCGATGGAGCGGGACCAACTGGAGCTCGAGATGGCCGCGCAGCAGGACACCCCTGTAGAAGCGGACAAGGAGCGGTGCGTGGTGGAGAAGGACCTGGTCGAAGAGGACTGGCTGGAGAAGTGCTACGAACAAGAAGCTTTGTTTAAGAAGTAGTTTGGCCATCATAAGAGTGGCATCCGAAGCACGTACAAAGGAGCATCTGGCGGCGCACAGCAAGCTATAGAAAATCCGTCTCCTGAGTGCGGCGGCTCGCGGCCGCTATAGACCTTATAAAAGAGTTTTCTCTTCATCGCCGTGTTCTTGCGCGGCGGCTGACGGCCGCTTCTTGAGCAGGGAGCCGCTCATGCATCATGAGGCATGTATAATAACACACGCCCGCAGGCCGCTATAGCAAAAGAAGTGCCTGAGAGTTGTCGCGAGGTTCGCCATGCTGCCGTGCCGCCCGCATGCCTCGCAAGCGCAAGCACCCCGCCAAAGACACTCAGACTGACGGCATTTTGAGAGCAAGTGTACGCTTTTCCTTCGGCAGAGGTGCCAGCGCAGGCAGCGCCAGCAGGCTCCTGTCCGAGCTCCGCGAAGAGGATGTTCTGGAAAACGTGCCCTCACATCAGCAGATTCGGGATCGCGCGCAGTACGTGCGCAAGTCCTGGCTCCTGAAAGAAGGCACCGTGGTGAAGTTGCCTCTTCGCGACGGCGGGGTTTTCGACTGGGTTACGCTACGGCCCGTGCAAGCACTGCAGCAAGCTGCTGACTCCGTGCCCTGGTTCCGCCAGGCACTCGCAGCGAGGCTGCCAGAGCATGGCGGTCCTGTGCGCATGGCCTTTTATGCTGACGAAGTTGTGCCAGGCAATCCCCTGGCCCCAAATCCAACCCGGCGATGCGTTGCATTCTATATGACTCTGCTGCCCTTCCGAGACCTGATGCTCAGTGACAAAGCTTGGCTAACGGTGGCAATCCTGAGAACCAGCACTCTGGAGCGGACGATGCATGGCTTGACGGGGTGCGTAAGTCTACTGCTGGAGCAATGGCTGCCCGATTTCCGCGGCCTCCCTCTTCGCCTGAGCGACACAGATTGCCGCATGGTGCAGCTGGAATTAAGTGCCCTGGTCGGGGACGAAGCTGCTCTGGCCGGCATCCTGGCCGCAAAAGGAGCAGCAGGCCGCAAACCATGCTGGCTTTGCCGCAACTTGATCAGTCGCGGTGCCCCTGCGCGGATCCAGCACGGAGAAGGCAGAGCCCGGGCAGTAGTTTAGTAGGCATTCTAGTCTATAAATTTCCAGGTATCGTGCTAGAGCAACTCCCGTCGCAGGAACTCCATGGCGAACCTTGGCCAATTCACGAATGGAGGCGTTCCAGCAAAACACGGACGAGCAGATCTGGCACGCGGTGGACGCCATCATAGGCATGGCCGGCCATGTCACTGCAACACGTCTCGAAGAGACGAAACGAAATGCAGGTCTGCATGCCGAGCCAGGTTCACTGCTTGCTAACCAGAACCTGCGGCCTTTTGTGAAGCCAGTGTCCACATGCTTTGATCTTCTGCACAACTATTTCAGCGGCGGCGTGGTAGCACAGGAAACATGCCTGCTCACAGCTGCACTGGCAGAGGCCGGCCTGTCTCGCGATCAACTCGTGCAACGCTTGCGATCTCTTAGCTTGCAGAGCTCACGAACAAATTGGGCCTCTCAATGCTCGCACCTCAAGAACGCGTACTTCGGTGATATCTGGAAGACAGATGGGTCCACACAGCAGTTCCTCTTGCCGCTGCTGCACTTCTTCGTCTGGAACGAAAGCAAGGACGAAAAGCGCGAAGAGCTACAAGGCAAACTCAGATCTTTCGAGCTTCTCTGCCACCGGGTCTTCTGGGTTACACGGCTGCAGTTTCGTCGGCAGGCCTTTCTGCTGGAAAACCTTCGCGTTGCAGAGCAGCGGCACCACGACAAGTTCCTGACGGTCTATGGCTTTGAGCGCCTGCGTCCCAAGCACCATTACCTGCTACACCACCGCAGTGACTTGGCTCGCTCATATAGCCATATAAAACCATTTCATCCTGGGCTTTTGCTTTCCGTCTTTAAAGCAGCAGTTAGGTCAGTACCTCCGACATGGATTGGTCATCGACACCAAAGCCTGCGAGCGAAAGCATCAGACTGTCAAACGTGTTGTTGAAGCACAGGTTCGTAACATCGCTAGCTTCGAGGAGAACGTCTTGGCCAAGCTGGTCATGTGCGAGCGACAAGACCAACGCAACGAGGACGAAATGAGCTGGACCTACTTTTGCGAGAAGGGCAAGAAAGGAGCCTGGCGCCTCAAGAGTGCCTGGCAATGCATCGAGCCCGGGCAACCTCTAGTCTGGTCTCTGGCACATGGCTCGCGCGCCATGGTTGTTCAGAGTGTTGTGCCAGCGAGCGACAACCAGTCCGCCATTGTGCTGATTGGCACAGGCTACAGCTTGCGTGAGATTCTCAGCGATGGCCTCTATCTGTGGAGCCCTACGGAGCAGATGCTGCAGGTAGCTGTGCATGCGAATGGCCAGGAATGGTGGCCCTGCCAGTACTGGAAGCTCTGCAGCAACAGCCTGCTCACGCTCTGGTGACAGCAAAATTAGCCCGGTGCGTGTGCAACTGTGTGATGACAGCAGCGTCTACATAGTTGCCACGGCGGCAGCGCTGTAATCAAACCCCACTGCGGCGGCAGCGGCCGCTTATTTTGTCATGTTGCGCACGAATCTAAACCCAACCTATAAATATATATATATATAAACCGAATACGGTGGCATGCACATCATGCCCAAGAAAGTCATTAGCCAACAACGCAGAACAGTACGGAAAAACACGATGCATGAAGCATGCTTCCGAAAGAACTGTCCCAGGTGTCCTTCTCAGTTTCACACTTCACAACATTAAAAAGCGCATACAAAAAAGATATCAAAAGTTAGCAAACCTTAACTAAATTTCCTTAACTATAGCTAAGTACCCTGTTCTTTTGACAAACAGATATAAATATTACTAAGCCACTTATAACTTGGCTAAGTGCGATTCCTCGTCTTCGTTGCAACCCACTGTAACCCTGCAGCCGCCCATTGAACCCGATCCCTGGCAACTGCTCTCCAGGGCCCCTGGCAGGATCGGTCCATCGCCCTCTCCAGGTTCATGAGGCGAGGATAAAATTGTCCCACGTGCGCGAGTCCTCGGCCTGACGGCATTGCTTTTTGAGCTTCCCACCACTGGAGGGGCCGGAGACGGTCAATCCTCGTAGAGATTGGGGGCTGAGAGTGTGAGCCCGCTCGTTCACGATGCCCTGAATAGCCCCACCACCGTTCCAACCATGTCGTGGACCACCTTTTCACCCCTGCCCTGCACATAACTGCTTTAGATGCTCGTACCGACCTCCTCCTGAAGTCTGGCCATGACTCCCCTGTAGCTTTGGCGTGCCTGAGAAGCCAACCCATAAGCATACACTGCGTAGAGTTCACCAACCCCAGCGAGGGCTTGTCCGGAGGAATAGCCCCCAAGCACCACATTAAGGAGGGGGTGACCACCTTGTCCATGAGCTTGGCTCTACCACAAGCAGGAGTATGTCGCCGTAACAGGTGCTTGTATGTCCAAAACTTGCTTCGCACCTGTGTAATCAGCGGCTGTAGGAACTGGCACGCTGTCATCCCAACCCTCATTTCCAGGCCCAGGACCGAAATGAACCCTCTGTCATGCAAGATGGACTGCCCAAGCTTAAGCGACCTAACCGGACCACTGAAAGGCGAGCAATACAGTTTGCATTTGCTGTGGTTCAACTTTAGCCCAAACTCCGCAAGGACAAGGGAGAACTCTCGAAGTCGCTCGGCCAAAGACCCCACGTCCCTGTTCCAGAGCAGACCGTCGTCCATATACAAGGAGTCTTCGCATTCCAGTTCTGGGTAAACCCTCGGTCTGTCCCTCCATCCAAATCTCGTAGTAGCCTCTAGCAAAGCATGTTCCATAATGAAGGAGAAGAGGAGAGGGGATTCTGTGGCCCCTTGTTTGATTCCAGTAAACATTTCAAAGGTGGATGAGCCCCAGACCGTCTGTAGAGTTGCTTCTGTACCACAAAGGAGGTTGTGGAGACATCTGTACTCTGCTGTGTTGCCCAAGGCTTCCAGTAGTTTACTGAGGGGCTTCTGGCGGGAAAGAGTGTCAAAAGCTTTGCTTATGTCAATCTGAGCCATAACCAGCCCCGTCTTCCATTCTCTCTCCAACTGGAGAAGTCTCCAAACGGAGAAGATAACGTCCGACGGTTGTCGTTGACTCCCTGCGCACTGGGCGTGGCTGACATACGGCACTCGTTCCTTGACCGTGTTCAGGATCATCCTCGAAAAGAGCTTAGCCCCTGTGCTGCCGAGGGCAATCGGCCTCAAGTCACCTGGTGAAGCTGGTTGGTCGAGCTTGGGGATGACGATCAGAAGTGGCCTATTCCACTCAGCCGGTATTATCTGGGTTGCCAAGGTCCTGTTCATAAATTCCAGCAGATGCTGTTGCCCCCCTTCAGTGTTAACAAGTCCTGTAAGAAGCTCCTTCGACGTAAGGTCCCTGCCCACCGACTTCGACCCCTTGAGTTGCCCAAGCGCTTGCTGGAGTTCATCTACCGTAAAGGCCACAACCTCCTGGCTAGGGTCATAAATCGGTTGAATGTCTTGCCCCTGTCCCTTGTAGATGGAGCTCAAATGGTCATGGATGGCCGCACGAGGATCCCGACTCTGCCTGTCCGCAAAGTCGACTTCCCAACCCTGTCTCGCCTGAGGTTTGCACTGTCTGAATGCCTGCCAATCCCCCTGCAGTGCTCTCGTCTCCCTCTGACCCTCCCATTGCCGTCTCGCAGCCTTTCGGGCAGCCAGCGCGCACTTCCAGGCTTCCCCGCTCTTGAGAAGCTTGGCCTTTCTGAAAAGGAGTTTGACCGCTTCAGGGTCCTTGTATGCTAGGCTGACCTTCGGGCGGGTACACCTGAGCGCAAGGTCCTCCAGCACAGCCTGGTCTACGAAGTCAACCCTGTCAAGACCGCCCGTCCACACCCTCGGCTTAGTCTGGAATCGAGGAACCTCTTTCCCGGCGACAACTCGGAAAGACCCGCAGAGAAGTTCGTGATCAGTTCCCAGGGTCAGATAGGAGTCCCTGAAGATAGTAACCCCTTCATGTCGCAGGCGCCTGACCCCCATCATGTCGATTTGGCGTCCCTGTCTGCCTTCCTGCCTGGGTCGCGAAGTCGGCAGGGCCCTGTAGGGTGCCAAAGGGGAGACCAGGGAAATCCCGTGCTTCGCAAGACGATCCAAAAGGATGAAGGCTTTGGCATCCCTACCTATGGCTTCCCACTGACCAGAGTTCTCCACCCAGCCAATTGATGCATTCGCATCCCCCTGCAGCACAATGCGGTCCTGTCCTTTTGGGGCATGCGATAGGAACTCGTCAACCTGAGAGGAGAAGACATCCACTGTACACCCTGGAGTAAAATGGTAGGTACCCAACCAGAGCTCTCGAGAGTCGCTAAGTCGACGGAGCTTGAACCAGGAACCCTTGCCCGCTGGTCGACGCCGGAGGATCGCCCAGTCGTCCTTGCTGTAGAGGATGCCTGTACCTCTCCATTGACCTGACGGCTGATGTGAAAGCGCGACCCAAGACCCTTGATGCCACTTACTCCATCCATCCTTCCCTCTGGGCAGCTCCTGAAGCAGCACGACATCACCTTTGTAAAGTGGTTTGCCCGTCCCTTGGCGCACTGCCTCCGTCAAGTTCTCAAGTTCAGCCCCGCCAAGGTTCCAGCCGTACACCGAAAAACCTTCTTGTAGTCCTTTCCCTTCCGATGAACATCCCTGGCCCGCCGATCTCCGGGTGCCATCCTTGAATTCCGAAGTTGAATGCATACACCGCTCCTTAGGAGTCCGTCCGTTGTAACCATATCGCTTAGAAGAAAGGGAATCCGAATTAGGGACCCGTGAAGCACGAGTCCGATGAGCAGAGAGGTCCACCTTAGCCTCGTATTGTGGCTGTGAGGCCGACCCGCCGGCCCTGCAAGCATCATGCACTCTGAGCCTCTGAACGTCTTCCCTGCAGTTGCCTAGCAAACCGTAGAGACGATCCAGGCACATCTCTTCTCACCGTTTGTTGGCCATGAGGGCCCCACGCAGCTTTTCCACCGCACACTGAGATTCTTTGGAAAGGGCTCCAAGGTCAACCCACGGTTTGCAGGTCTCGGCAGCGGAATCGACTAGCATCTCCTCGGATTTGGCCCCGTTCATTGGCTGCCTGACCACACTTGCAACCAGGCTTTCGCCCATCCACACCGACCCTGAGGCATACTCGACGTCCACTTCTGCTGCCAGCGTGTCGGAAATAGCCCCAAGAGATCTTTTCACCCAGGCGCAGTGTGCACCAGTCTCCCGCTCCTGTTTGGTCTTCGAGTAGGAGCACCACAACCTTTTCCCGGAGGACGTGGTGGCATTAGCTCCGTTGATCGCAAGTAGTACCCGATGCATGCGTGCCTTTCTGCCGGACTCCAGCTCGTGCAAGCGAAGGGGCATGTTTAACAAGGCTATGCTCCTCCTCGGCCCTGTCGTGAAGACCTCCTCATCTACCTGATCTGTAATGTGCAGCTTAACAAAGGCCTCCGTCAGTTCCCTGGTGATCACGTTACGGCGGGTGTCTCTGTCCCACCCTCCGAAAACGAGGGTCTGCTTGCGACGTTCATCCCCCAAGACCTGTCCTCCACCTTTCATAAGCTGCTCCATACGAGCCAAGCGCCCCTGCAGCGAGTCCATGGAATCCGAAAGGGTGCGAGTCACCGTCTCCACCTCCGATATCCTGGCGTCATGCCTCTCCTCGAGAGACTTAACCAGCCCTTCTGTGTGCTCCCTGTTGGCCTGAAGAATCTTCTGGGACTGCTCTTCCAGCAAACCTCTGAGATCTCCCAGCGTCACATTGGCAAGGCTGATGCCGTCTCCCCCTGAGACCGCCCCTGCAAGACCTGATGTACTCGGCACTGCCTTCTTGACCTTGTTCGGAGCCCCCACCTGCTTGGATTCTCCCGGCCTTTTGCGAGGACTGTCCAGGTCCGCATCTGCATGATCAGGAACGTGCGGCACCCCTGCCCCAAGCTGCATGACAGCACGGCAAGGCCCCTACCTGCGCTACCCGAAGGGGGGAACCACGCACCTCGGCCTTGAGCCAAAATGGCTTGAGCCAAAATGGCTTGGGTTTAGGGGGTTTAGGGTTTAGGGTTCATTGGTATTTAGGGTTTAGGGCTTATTAGGGTTTAGGGCTTACTGTTTCAAGATCTTAAGTTCAGGGCTTAGGGTGTCGGGGTTTGGGTTTAGGGTGTCATTACTGCCTCTCAGCGACCTCATTCTTGCATTCCTTCTGCTGGGGATTTTTAATGTTACGTGCTGAGTCTAAACCCTAAACTTTTAAACCCTAAACCGTGGCTCTGCATCAACAGTTGAGGCTGAAACTCATAGGGCTGCTAAGCTTTGGCTCGGGTTTAGGGTTTAGGGTTTAGGGTTTAGGGTTTAGGGTTTAGGGTTTAGGGTTTAGGGTTTAGGGTTTGTTCAAGGTTAGGGGGTCTGGGGGCTTTAGGGCCTAAGTTTAGAGTTCAGAGATCTCTGCGTGAAGCCTTGAACGCACGTAACGTCAGAAAACCGCAAAAGGCCCTGATTTCGGAAACCCCTAAACCCTGAACCCCTAAACCAGGTCCTGATTTCGGAAAGCCCTAAACCCCGAAAGACCCTAATTCGGAAACCTATTTCCTATAGAACCCCTAACCACCCTCTAACTTCGCCTCAGAGCCCAGGACGCAGTGATTTTACACTTTTTAGAAATTTTAGAACACTAATTCCTAACCTTTCAAGGCTAACCCAGGCTAACCAGTAACCGACGAATAAACAGGGCTTCCTTTGTCGCATTGGGGTCCGGGATAGCTTTACAAGGAACCTAAGACCACAGAAATGAGCAAAAGTGTTGACTGGGAGACCTAGTACTGTAATCCTTGGGAGCTTTAGGCTTCCATGTTGGCAGAGAAGCCCGTGTCCGGGCTTGAGCAGAAATGCGACAGACAGAATGCAGCCGTAACGTAGGGTTTGAAATTCAATCATAGGGTCTTGGGGTACACGGCGGCCACATCTTCATACCAAGGAAGCCCAGGGAATAGTCTAGGTACTTATTCAGACGTCGATTTCTGTCAGGGCTGTATTGCTTAAGAAACTGTTCAGAAGAAGGATGCAAGGGGACTTAAGACGAAAACGGTTTCTACTTTTTGCCACTAGGGATTTGAAGAGCATTCATGAGGATGGCCGTCGCTTTGGCAGCAGTATAGCTTCTTTATGAAGTCTTACTTGCGGTTCCTTGTAGTGTCTAAGCGGTCTAGGGTTTTGGGTTTAGTGTAGGGTGCACCTGTCCCAACCCCTACAGGATAGTACGGTAAGACACCCAGGCAAGGCGTAATCCTCAGTTGGAGCCAGAGCAAAGGAGGTTCTATGGTAGAACGCCAACTTCTCCCAAGCAAGGCTGGAGACCTTTTTGCCATCCGACCTCTGCTCTTCTAAGTCTAAGGTCTCTGGGTAAGGTGATGCCGAGCCTTCGATTCGCAAGGAGAGGCTCATGATCGCATGCAACCTCAGGCTTAATTCCTATACTTCTGCCAGAATGAATACCGATGGGGTTTAGGGTTTAGGGTTTAGGCTATTGTTCGAAAAGCCGCTTCCGCAGTTAAGGCTTAGGGTGAGTTTGACTGTTACTCTCGGACATAATGCGGGGGCCTGAATACCTAGAATAGGGTTGTTGGGGAATGTCATACTATGATCACAAGAAGGAACCCCCAAAATAGTATAGGTAATTATTTAGGCCCCTACATTACACCAGGCTTGCGATTCAGTCTCGCATTGCTTGTCGCAATCATTAAGGCCCAAATATTCACCCCAAAAGCCCACACCCTGGCCTGATCCCTAGATCTCGAATAATTTATCCAAGATTAACAATAGAACTCATGGCGAAAAACCAATTACTAATTACACCATAAAAGAATGGATAGTGATAATCAGAAGAATACCTACACCCTCCACCGACCCCCAAGTACCCAGTACTTGGGACCATTTACCCCTGTTTGAGAGTACAATGCGGGTCCGGGTATTCATGGACATCGGAAGTCCCAGGAGCCCAAGCTAACTCGGAGGCTTTGGCGGATTTCCCCTCATCGGACAATTTTCGGTATCCACAACTATGGGTTTCGGAGGGTTCAGGGATTAGGGTTTCGGAGATTATTACACTATAGATATGATCCCCAAAGTAGTCTTTTGATAATTATTAGGCCCCTATATTAAGGTCAAGTCTCAGCCTTTGTAAACTTCATGCCTTGTCGGATGGATCCAGGGTTCTACGTTCATCTACAAGGTTTAAGGCCAAGTTTAGGGTCTTAAGGCTTTCGGAAAACAGAGCAGCTGTGGATGCCGAATTCGTCCCGGTCTCTGGGTGACAGGAATTTGCAGGCTTACGTTGGCTGGTTCACAATACATCACGTAGACAGCCAAACCATAAACGGCCAAACTCGCCGTGGTCCCGTTTCGCAGTCAGGTTCTTAGTAGACTAGACACAGATAATGCATCTTGCAGAAAATATGCTAAAACCCAAATCCTCAAGGCCGTCCAGATGAGCCGGTAGTACATATAGTCTCCATTGTAGTTCCCTTTTTGGGGGTTACCTTATAGGATCCTAGCCATAAGATCGGTGAAACCAGATGAAAAAGGAACTACAATGCAGACGCACGTAGGGGCCTTAATCATTAGAATAGGGTTTTGGGGCCGAAAATACTATAATTATGATTCATAAGGAACCCCCCAACAAAAATAATATAGGTAATTATATAGACCCCTATATTATAGGCAAGCCCGCTTCTCCTTCATTCCTGAAGCCTGAACCGAAACTACCGCTCCCTAAGCTCCTAAACCTGGTACTTCCGCCTGCTTACCCTCTGGAATGCAATGAAGGCGCAATGAAGGGGCCTTGATGGTTCCTTATCATGTGCTATAATCCTAACATATCCCCCCCCCCCCC
>CAJNDV010000145.1:0-14426 GCA_905221635.1 Symbiodinium sp. CCMP2456
ACTACTACTGCTACTACTACTGTTGAAAGCGTACGAATAGTTACTACTACTAACATTTGTATTCTACGGTGATTACAGGCATTGCGGTTAGTACAGATTAATTATACCCTGAAACGACAATACAAATAAGAATAATAAAAATACTAATACTAGTAATAATAAACAATTAGTATAGTAATACTCAAACCACCTGAACCAGAGAGCTCAGTCACCAGGCCTTGGGGCTTTTTCTGTCTCATTCCAGCTGGGAAGCTTGACATATTTCTTTGCCATGGCTCCTAGAATCTTGTCATGAATATGGGCCGTGCTGGCATCAGAGATAAACGTTCTTGCTACTTTTGGTGCCACTAGTACTGCCATGTGAGCACAATTTTGGTTAGACAAATGATGTTAGGAAAATCATTCACCTCATCTTGATAGCGCTGTAGGATGGTAGCAGGAAGAGGCGTAATTAGTGTCGGCATCAGTACTATGTCAAACACCAGCACTACGATAATACAAAAAAGGCATCACAGTATCAACGAGCCTGCCAAAAAAAGACACGAGCAACCTGACGAGCAACTACGTAATGACGTAAAACGTGTACAGCATCCTGAAAAGAGCAACAACCCGTGCGAGAAGAAGAGGAGCAGCAATGCCTCTACCAAATAGGTCAACTCCGAACTGTAGACCCTCAAGCTTAAGCCTACACACCCTAAGGCCCTAGCTCGAACAGGAACACTCGTTTCAGGCCGCAGACAGGGCCAATGGGCTGCTTCTGGACGTTCTCCTCTGTGTAAGCACCTGAGGTTTAGAGTGCAGACAACCCTAAACTCAAACTCTAAGCCACAAACTGAAATCTAAGCCTAACGCTTAAGGTTCAAGACCATGCTTCTCTTCTAGGCTTAAAGCATCAGAGGCCTTCAAGCCTGAACTAGGCAGTGCTGCATGGAGAAAGTCAACTATAATTGAAACGCTGTGGTGTCTGTGCTTGGGGCTGCAGCGCTAAACCCTGGACCCCGGAACAGTGAACACTGCCCTCCCAGGTCCCATCCCGCCTCCCCAAGCGCTGTAGACATAAAGCCTGGGGTAAGGTCTTCGGCATTTGCATGTGCTGCAACGCACAAACTGATTCCTGCCGTTGTTCGCTTGTTGCTGCTACCATTACTTGTCAGTACTTTGATGGCAATCAAGACTGTCGTTGGGGGCAGTCTTATCAACCGATCTGGATCATACTGATTCCTGGTAAGCTAGTATTGCTTGCAGTCGATATCTGATCACTGCTGGTGCCATGCAGCAGCCAGTGCTCGTTTCGAAATACCGCTGTCGTTTCGTGATGCCCAAGGAGTTTAAGCAGTGATATGAACACTAAGAACAACCATCACCATCATCATCATAAGTTTCATACACATGACTGGACATCCATACCGCTGTATCGATAGACAGGTTGATCGATTGATCGACCAGATTGCTAGATGGACAGACTGATAGGTAAACATCTGGATGGATGGGGTAGGTGGATAGATAGCTAGATGGATAGATGGCTAGATGGTATAGGTAGATAGGTAGGTAGGCAGGCAAGCAGCCAGGCAGGCAGGTAGGCAGGCAGGTAGGCAGGAAGGCAGGTGGTAGGGAGGCAGGGAGGTAGGTAGGCAGCTAGCTAGCCGGGTGGGGGGGTGGATGGAAGGATGGTGATGATGACCATGTCTTCACATTCCGGCCATCATGTCTTTTCTAAACTATGTCTTGCTGCTTACTGCTGGCACTGACAATGACATTTCCCAATGGTTTGCTGTCATGACTCCATCCAATTGCTTTTGAACCCCGGGGCTGCAGAGAGTTTATCGATAAACTCGAGAGTCCCGAGCCCCGCACCCTAAAACGCGCTCCTTACACCGATATGCCAAACCAAAGCCTGAAACCCTGAAGCCACAAAACCTTTTCAGTTGTCTTTAATTCAATTTCTCACGCTTCACGGAAGCCCTGCTCGCTTTGGCTATGTGCCGCTTGGGCTTGGGGCTTAGGGGCACTAGCAATTCGCAGTGGCCACCCATGGTGGCATGGATTTGACTCTTCGTTCCGGGGTGGTGAAGGGCCATGGCCAATCCCACTTGCGAAACACGTGGAAAGGGGGAGTATGAAAGCAGCACAGCAACATCAAATTCTTCTGCTTTGATCTACAGCTGAACAAACGCATGTCACCACTACACTTCTGCATTATTGGCTGTAGCGTTGCCATATCGCATCATGTTAAAACCCACAATGCTGATTGTCTTGGCCACTCGAAGCAGCCAGGGATACCATTCTGCTGAGACCGAGGCGTCTCCCAAAAGCCATCTGGCAACTTCGGCACCTTCAGAGCATGAACGAAGATACCATCGGCGAAACAAATGTGTCGACTGGATTTCCCCGCAACACACCGCAATGGCTTACCTTGCAGAACAATCCGGATGTACTAGCAGGCGTTTGGGGCAAGTTTGAGAAGTGAGGACTGAGATTTGAGCCATTTTGCAACACGTCTTCATTCTCAGCAAGAGGTTTCGGGGCCGGCGTTCAGGCCTTCGCGCGAGTAAGGATTGGAATAGGTGTCAGCACCTAATTGACGATACAGCAGCGGCGGGAGTCGTACTAAACAGCCAGCTGCAAAGAACGTCAAAAGGATTTTAAGAATCAATGTGGCGAAGATGCCCGTAGATAGCCTCCTATAGACATACTTAGTGCAGTCGTTGGCAATTACGACGGCTGCCATCCCAGGCTCTCTTCCAACTACTCCAGGAACCACGCCGGCTCTGCGACCGAGGCGAACCCCAAGGAACCCCGACAATCTGATACCCCTACTGCATCTTCTGGGCACCGTAAGCCGCAAAACCAGAAGCGTGGCTGTTGGATGCAGAGGTCTTCTTCGGCTTTGAAACGCAGCCGGCAATGCAAGGTGTATATATTTCAAGCAACCTCAGGCTCATAAGTCCATTCTCGCAGCTTCAAGCGATACGCCCTAAGCCCTAGACTCTTTTGGGGGTTTAGGGTTTAGGGCCGTTTAGGGTTTAGGCCGACACCCAACCGAGTCCGCGGCATACTTGATCTTTCCTTGCTCGAACCTCTGGGGCTTGGGTCTGAAACCCTCAAACCTTTAAACTCAGAGGAACTCAGGTTCGGGACTTGGGACCAAGCACCCTTTTGGGGGGTTCTAGGTTTATGGCTCAGGGTTCAGGCGGCAGGGTTTGGGGTTTACGTCGGCAAACTTGCAACATCTAAGGTTTTCGGGGTTGCTCGACACCGCCGTTCGACTTCAGCGCAAGATCCTCCGGATTCCGGCAAGGAAGATTGTAAACCGCACAGCGTCTTAAGCTGCCGACACAGCTGGATTTGGGGTCGTTTATTGTTGAGGCAGAGCAGCAGTAGCAACGGTATCTCCGAACATAGAGCAAGGACAGCACTGACCATACATCATACGACTTCTACTAGTAATAAGTTTATGCACGCAGGCACAGATTTCATGGTTGCAACAACAAGCTTAAGTGAAATGATAGCTAGGGCAGCGCGCTGGTATATCTTCGTCACCCAAAGAAATGAAACCTTCGGAGTTGTCATCTGAATACTCCCACGTTCAAACCCCCAAACAACGGGAACTCCTGAACAAGAGACGATGTGTTCGACCCCGTGGCAACGAATTAAGCTCAACAAAGCAGGTGGGAACTCAGAAGACCGAGCGCATACTCACATCAGATCGAGACTGAAACTCCGAAACCCGAACCGGGGTCCCGACTTGTTCCGGAAGTCATAGATCCATTCCAGCGCCTTTCCGATGAAGGCTAGTAGAGTTGCACTCCGACGGGCATGTAACAGGAAACCAATGCTTGCGTTGTTCAGGCGTCACCTGCAGGTCCTTCTAGGGTGAAGACGGTATACCGCATCGACCAGCTTGATCCATCTTCTTCTATCTCTGTTTCTTGTATCTCTTACGTACATACATACATACATACATACATACATACATACATACATACATACATACATACATACATACACTACTGCCTGGCACCGTGTGGTTGCGCAGCAAAACATTACAGAACCTCGCCTCCCGCTCAGGGACGGTGAGGTCAGGATGCCAGAAGTCCACGACCAGCACAAAGCGGTCCTATCTCAGTCAAGACCACCAACCTCTCATGCTCCACGGGTTTCGGGTTTCTGTTTAGCGGTTTGGGGTCTTGGGTTTGGGATTTAGGTTGGTTCGAACCGTTGGATGTACCATGGGCTTGAGGTAGACGCTTTTATTTCTTGCTCGAAGTTCAGCACCAGGGGAGCGCCGAAGGAACCCTAAGTTTTAAACTTGACCCACGAACTTCCCAAGGCCTGAACCCTAAACCCTAATGGCCCTAATGGCCCTAATGCCCCCAGCCCATGTGAAACCTCCCTGCTGTCTTTGAGAGTTTAGACTCCTCGTCCGACTCGTTCTTGGTGGAGTGCAGGAAGGAGGTGTCCTCAGGCAAGCTCCCAGGTTCACCAGACAGGCTTGGTGCTCCGGCTGTTGGGGTTCCATGTTCGGTTTCGGCTTCAGGGGTTTCGGGATATTGGTTTAGGGAATCAGATAGGACCAGGGCTGTTGGATTTGTCTGGACTGAGGTGTCAGGGTTGAGTCCAGAGTTGAGCTTCGAGGTACAGGGCTCAGGTCTCGTTTGGGTCGCGGGGCTCGTCAACCCCTTCATGGGCCAGAAATAGGAAGCAGCATAACAGTAATCCCAGCTACCACGAATTTTCAATGATTGCAGGAATTACCAATACTAGTTTTGGAGGCTCCTTATTATGATTATAGGAAAATATACCCCTGTGGGGGTATAATGTACCCTGCAAGGAATTACCTTTCCTACTCCGACCGCTTTCGGGGCCCGCCCTCCGACGTGCAGGCTTAGCAGCGAGGACGATGCAGTCATCTTCCTTCCAGGGCCGCTCGTCACCTTTCGTGCTCGTCGATTCTGTGTTTTAGGGCTCATTCTGGTTGAGGACTCAGGGCTCTGGATAGCGTTCAGGGCTTTAGTTCTGGATCTTCAGTTGGAGGTCGGTGGCTCGAGCATCTTTCAGGCCTTGGGGAGAGGGCGAACCCTAGCACACATTGATCCTAAACCCTAAGACCCCCTAAACTCATACACCCGAACCTCGAGCGCCGAATCCCGAAACTGACAAAGCCTAATCCCCTGAACTCGGGAGGCCGGACTCACGCCCTCACCCTCCCAAAACAAAAACACACAGCTTTCCGCTGCTGACTCGGTCAGCGGCCACCCACGGTGATGCTGCAGTCCGGCGGAACCTCAAGGTTCACCGGTTGCACGTACGGCTTGGGGGCTGGGTTTTCAGGCCTTGTACGCCGAAAGCCTGAAAGATTCAGAAGTCCTCAGACCCACAGAAGCCCAATAGACAACGTCAGCTGGTGGTTTTGAGTTTGGGAAATCAACTCAGGGCACCTGTAAGACACGTGCGCGGCACTGTATAAGGTCTAGTCGAGACGAGGATATGTACACTCCCCACCCTCATGCCTCCAACCTCCAGATTGCTCCCTAAGCCCTGAACCCTTCTGTAGGAACCTTGATGCTTCTGAGCAGGGTTTTGGATGTTGGGGCATATAATGGCTATGGCTACCCTCCTTCAGACCTCTACCTTACGGCGTAAGCCCTAAAAGCATAGGACCCTGCTTTAACTTTTGTGGAGCCTCTGTAGAACTAATTCTTCGGAGAATGTCTCTTAATGAAACCGTGCTTAACAAGCCGCGAAATTTAAAAAACGCCTAGGAATCCTAAAGAAAGGCATACGGATGCTGGGACCACCGGCGCTGAGCCCAAAGTGGGCCGTCAGGAAGAAGTTTCGACCTCAAAGAGCCAGCGTGACATGGGGATTTACAGGTTTCCACAGTTCTTATCAATAAGGGGTGTGTACTGTAGGGCTTTTATAATGCTGAGGGGGAGTAGGGGCCCCTTATTGCTGAGTTCTCCGACCTCCGAAATACGTACGACCGGGTGGTGCGGGATGTAGCAGCAACATAAAAGCGAGCCCTCCTAGCCACAATCAGAAGGTAAGCAGCGAATTCGTGACAATCACCATGGACCTGCTCAAATTCAACTGTTTGCGGTTTCTCCTTTAGGATGCAGGCCTTTGGCCTTTGGGTTTCGGGAGTTTAAGCTTTGGGTTTAGGGGGCTCGGGCGCAGGTCAAAGAGAGGCGGTGATCTGGGAATTTGCGGGCGGGAACTATTTACTGTGTCCGGAAAGTCTTCGTTGCAGCGATCTGCAAAGCAGGGGCAAACGCCAGGATTCTGGAGAAGGCCCAATCCTCAACAAGCCCCAACCCCGGCAGTGGCTTCATAAACTTCGGGGGCAGCTTGTTGAACGGTCCTGCAGGCAAAGTTCCTAGAATTCTGAGGGCCCCTTACTGTCCGAAACTTTCAAAATATTGCTGCATCTTGGAATAGTAACCAGTATGTAACCCTTAGAGTATAGTAGCTCTTCATTTGTTCTCCAGTCGAGGCGCCTCACGCTTTGTCCGAATAGTGTCTTTAGGCTTAGACACCGAAGAAATGCATCGCAAACCCTCAGCAAGCCCTCAGAAGCGCGATCTTCGCGCCCGAATCTGAAAAATCCAGACCTCGTGCTCAGCTCATGGCCGTCACTGTGCGGTTGGACACCGGTTTCCGGTGCCTAGACAGTTCACGTCGGGACTCTGGGGCTTCAGGCATCGAGCATTCGGCCGGTTTGATTGTGGCATCGATGTCCGTCGAGGACAGTATAGCTTGGTGCGCAAAAGCAGTGACGAGCTTTCACGCAGTATCAACCATGTTGCTCGCTGAACTGGCACGGCTTGTTGCTGCTTCGCATCGCGCTCGCCCGAATTCTATCACGCTGCATTGTGTTGATTTGTAGCTCGATCTATTGTATCTTATGCCGATGTTTCTGCTGCGTTGTAAAATGTATCGTGGCACACCAGTGCACACTGCAGAGACCAGTGCACACTGCAGAGACTCAGACCCATTTTCGGCAATCCTAGGCAATCCACCTCCGGGGACCCATAGGATCCGTGAACCTCCGCCGACGCCACGGGACTCCCGCCCTGTGACCTCTTAGATTCCGCCGGGCACAGAGCTTTCGGGCTCTGAGCCGAAATCCCTGAGCCCCTAAAACCTCTGAACCCCAAATCCCCCTGAAACGCAGAAACCTGAACCCGAAACCCTAAACACGAAACCCTAAACCGTAAATCCCCCTGAAACGCTCAAACTTGAAACGCTACAACCCGGGCTTTTCCTGCCGCGCGATGATGACACCTCGCATGGCCAGGGGAACATCGGACCTTGCCCGGCGAAGGATGGTTTGGACTTCAGGACTTTGGCCTTTAGGGGTTTAGGGTTTAGAGGCTTGGCGTTTTGGGCTGGAAGAGTCGGGTTTTAGGGTGGCTCCGGGCTTGGAATTCGGAATTTGGGCTTTGGGGCTCAAAGGGCTTAGGGTGTATGGTGCAAGGTTTAGGGCTGCATGAACGCAGCATTAAAGAGTGGCAGGAGCATTGCAACAGGCACATTGTAGCGATGAAGGTGTTTCAAGACTGAGCAAGATCAATCGTGCCCTGAGACTTTCAAGGTGTGAAGAAGCGCAATGAAGGGCAGCCTTGCGAACACTTTGAGGAACATCTTAATTTCACGTTTAGGTTCAGGGTTCACGACTCTTTAAACATATTAACCGATTGACTGGGAAACTATGCGGCATGGTTCGACGCGATTGGTTGCTAAAGCAGAAAACCTCAAAAGCCCTAGCCTCCACCCAGCAGCTGAAACATGTGAACTTGAACCCACCCACACCCGGCACCCCAAACCATACACCGCCTACACCGTAATGTAGGGGCCGAAACAATTACCAGCACTATTTTGGGGGTTCCTTATTCACAATTATAGTACGATCGGCACCAAAACCTTATGCTAAATATTGAGGCCCCAATCTTAGATCCAACGATCGCAAGAAAAAGTTGGGTGGGCGCGCTGTTTGAGGAGCTGGACCTGGGCAGACGCTGTCAGGTCTTTTGGATTTTCGGGTCTTGGGGGGTTTAGAGTTTAGCGTTGATGCATGCGGTCTCTCGGACAGTCTCGAAGCAACCACTTGGAGCCTAGACTACAGGATCATTACACATTGGCGTCAAGCAGCGATTCTGTCTGTGGAATTGCGTGCTGTGGGTCTGGATACTCGAGCTGGCTAGCCAGGGGAGTCCTGGGAGCCACATGGCAAGTCTTCAAACATAATCTGTACTCCCTACCACACATATCCCGATGAATTTTCTGTACAATGCTCGTCGCATGAGGCAACTTCTGTCGGAACAATATAGCTGGAACTGTACCGGGAACATCCTACAAATCTCAGGGCAAGAATGTGCTGGATGTTCCAATCACACTTACAATGCTGAAACACGGAACGCACCGCCTGTGCAAAAGTCACAAGTTGGCAGGGTTTAGGGTTCGGGGGTGCGTGCAGGACTCTGGATTTGCTTTTGAGCACCTTTTCCGACTGCAAACGTCTGGGGGCCAGGGTCCAGAATGCCTAGAGTGAGGGTATTGGCGCTTATATAGGGCTTCTTCGGCAAGCTCTTTCAATCCAAACCACGAAATCTTAAGCTCGAGTGCATCAAGTCCTGTAACGCCCCTGTCAGACTAGAAAAGACCTACCATGAGTAAGCACTAGGTCTCATTCGCACCTCTCAGGTGGCGGAACATCGACTTGGTCACTCTCCTCACCCCTTTCTCATGCTATCTCATGCTCATTCTCCTCCTGCTCCCCTTTGTCGTTCCTTCTCCTCTTCCTCTTCCTCCAGCGCATGACAAACTGTGCGGCTTCATGGAATGCAATCTTCCTGCTGGGCCTCCAAACAACACGCCTGCCGCCTGTCAGACTGATTTACCAAGCTAATATGCATAACCATAGCAGAAAGAAACCCCAAAGCCCTCAGGAATGGACATATTTCTCTGGCCTCTACATCAAATTCCAGGAGCCAGGTGTGGCGTTCTTCAGGCACACATCGCCACACCGCCGATATGTTCACGTACCAAACATCGGTACTCGGCCTACCACTTGCTGCTGAGATCGCTACTACTACGACGTGTTTCGACGAGTGCTTATAACTCGTGCTGCCAGGTCAACCCCCCGCTTCTGTGGCCGGCACGGTCTTCGGGAAGAGTTCGCAGTTTCTGGACAGCCAGGCACCCAGCCTCGCAGTGGGCTTTACGAGGTGTATGCACAAACACGCTGCGGCAACCAGTGTTTGAACGAAAACAGACAGGGAAAACCTGGGGTACCGTTAGTTCATGCGAAGTCATTGGCATTGCCAAGGTCGCACAGGGCCTGAAACAAACTGGCGGTAACCACACAGTATTCACCAACCAGACATGGCTACAAGCACACACATGCACGTGCAAACGCCTTACGTTTTCTTCATGCAGGACGTGTGAACATGGTAGCTTTGTGCGGGGATTTCCGTCCGAGGGTAGCCTCCATCCACCCTTTTTCCCCTGCGCAAACCCTTCGAGGCACTTACCACCACAGGCCACCCGAATTTCAACTTCGGAAGTGCCCTGAAACGAGCCGGAAACCCATGCTAGCCCACAAACGACTAAGTGCACCTCGACACAAACTGCCATCTTGTTGCGCGAAAAAACGTGTAGCGGAGTGAGCCATAATTTCATAACCCAGGAGCTTACGTTTGCGGAGAATACCAAACCCACTAAACCCTATTTTTCGCTGCATGGGCGTATGTTGCAGCCTTCGAAGGCGAAAGCCGGACCAGCCGCCTCCCATGACATCATTCTGAACCTGCTGGCTTTTACAGTGCCCTATCTGGGTGTGAAAAAACCTTGTTGTTAGGCGTAAAGGGCTTCTACATGTGAGTGAGCTCTGTGTGAATTCAGCGTGATTTTGAGAAATTAGCGAGGTTAGCAGGAGCAGCAGAGGCTGCCCTCAGAGAGGGTTCAGGCTTTCTGGGTTTAGGGTACTGAGCAGTGACCCACTAACATGGAAGGAAGACGGGAGGGCTAGCGACTAGGCGAGTCGCGGTCAGAAGCAGCAGGCTTTTGGAGCACTTGGGCATCAAGAGACTCGCTTGTAGGAGCTTACCTAAGAGTTTGGTTTGGGTGTTTCTCACTCTCACCACTTTGAAGGTTCCAGTTCAGCGATTCAAAGAAGTTCAACACGCAAAGAAGTACATGAGTTCGGCATTCGAAGCCTAAGCTTTGGCTCTTGCACAGTTTAGGGCTTCGTTCAGGGATTAGGGTTTAGGGCTTAGGGTCCTAAGCCCTAAACCGAGACTGCCCGGAAAGCCTAGCATTTGCAACGAAAACTGGGTCCGTTTCTTGAGACTCAGCGCCGCACGCTGTCGGAGATTAGATACTCCTCGTTGTCCTGTCGTAGGCATAGTAGTAGTAGTAGTAGTAGTAGCAGCAGCAGCAGCAGCAGTAGTAGTAGTAGTAGTAGTAGTAGTAGGTAGTAGTAGTAGTCGTAGTAGTAGTAGTAGTAGTAGTAGTAGGAGCAGCCGCAGCAGCAGTCATCGTAGCAACTGTAGTCGTCCCCATGCCTCTTTAACCCTCAACCCTATCAGCCCTCCTCCACTGTACAACCTGGCCCCGTCGTTCGAAAACACCCTCGCCAAACCCTGAACCCTGAATCCTAAAACTCTTGATCCTATAGTTTTAAGCTTCAGCCCTAAACCCTATAAACCCTAAACCCTGTACGGCATCAGGAAACATCCTCCAGGAGATCTGCCAGCTCGCCCTGGACCTGAGAGGACAAGGAAAGGCATGCGGGACTTCGAGGTGCTTCGGGCTTGGTCCTCATTTGGGGTCTCCCTGCGAAGTTGTCTACGATTCGGGCTAGATTATGGATTCTATGCTAGCGCTCCTAACACCCCAATTTTCTCAAACTCCCATTTGGGTCCAGCCACTGGTCCAGCCGGACCTCTGAGCTGAGGGTGTGGGCTTCGTGTGGCTCGAGGCTCATGCGACTCAGGGCTGAGCCGTCGAGGAAGATTGGACTCATTTAGATGGGATGGAACTAAAAAACTCAGCTTCTATTCCTTCCTGGGTTAAGGAGCCATAAGAATGTAAAATGTTACCCCACTTAGACGAAGTACGTAAGAAGCTAAGAAGAGACATTAGGGTTTCGGGTTTGGCGTTTAGGGTTTAGCATTTCGGGTTTAGGGCTTACCATTTAGGGTTTAGGGTTTTAGAATACCCTAAACCCCCCGCCAAAAGAAAAATGGGAGCTCCCGTGGCTGACTGCTGCGACCTGAACCCGAAACCCAAGCTGAGCGCCCGTGCGTATGGCAAACCGGCAACCACCTGGTCCACCCACTCTCGCGTGTCAAGCTCATCCACCTCCCACCTTCGGAAAAGCGGGGGGGCATCGACATCAATACAAGACGGGGTTCTGCTAGGGCCTAGCCTGTAGACAATCCCACCAAGGAATCAGATCACGCGCAGTGCATCAACCGCGGGGCAGCGCGAACCGCGCTAAACAGTGCGTGTTTCTGAAGCACACCCGAAAACGGTGAACTCTGAACTTGCAAGCCCCCAACCCGAAGCACGAAGAAGTAAACAAGACTATTGACGCAAAACGCTTAGACTCAGGCAGACTTATAGCCTGAACCCCAACACCCTAAATCCCAAAGTCCTAAAACCCCAAGAGACCTAAGCCCGGAAACCCTCGGCCCGAAACCCCAACCCAGACTGACGTGGTCCCACCAAGGCTGCGCGCGGAGCCCCGGGAAGAACTCCGGATCAATCTCCTGAACAGGGTCTATGAACGCTGATCCCGAAACTCTAAACTAAGTGTAAGGCTTAGGGTCATTTTTTAACTCTAAAGCCCCGGAATCGAGCCCAACAGCCTAGAAACAGCCCCCATTAAAAAAAAAGGAAACGGAGCTCTCTAAGCCCTAAACCCCAAACCCTAAACCCAAAGCCCTAAGGCCTACACCCTAAACCCTAAACCCTACACTCTCCTGCATCTCTGGAAGCTCGGGGATCTCCTTCTCGTACTTGCAGTACCTCTTAATCCCTTTAAGGGGTAAGGGGGGTAGGGTTCCTTCTAAAGGGGTTATTTAAGGGGGCTTAGGGTTTAGGGTTTGGGGTTTACGGTCCCTTTAAGGGTTTTTTTTGGAGCGGAGAAGTGCCCTGTCATCTTAGGGTCTGAAGCTTTGGGAATCTCTTGACGAAAAGGGCCCCTTCATAATCAGAAGAGGGCTCGTTTACAGGGATTTCAAAAATCAGAACAAGGCTCGTCAATAGGGATTGACAGAGTCGCATAGGGATTTCCGTATGGTTGCTTTAAACATCCAAATAAAGCTTTTTCATGTGGTTTAAACTTCGGTGGGGTCTTCCAGGCTTTCGAGCAACAGGGAATATGTTGCATATGCCGAATATGGACCGTGAAAGCTTGATGTCGGGGCATAAGCCGATAATTTCAAGAGTTCTTGGTGGCCTATTGCACTACTTATAGGTGCGATAAGGGGTTACATTGTCAGTTCCTCAAACCCTCTACATTAGAAGCAATAGCTTTCCGTTGTGGGGCTCAGAAGGCTGTTCAGCGTTCGGTATCTTATCTTGACCTTTATTATGGCTGGGGCTTGCGGGATTTGAGAGGCCCTTGGAGCTTCAGGCTTGAGGGGTTGGAGTCTGAAGGTTAGGGTTTGGGTGTTCGGGGCGGAAGGTCGTGGTTTTATGGTTTAGTTTCTGGGCATGGGGTTGCTTGTTCCGGTTCCCCTTGAAACTGCCACGGAGAGGAGCAGACAGGGTCACTTGATGAACTCATAGATGCGAAGCAGGTTCTCGCGGCCAAACTCCGGCACCACATCTTCCTCCGCCAGCATTCCATCTTTTCCCACTTCACAAGGCGACCAATGACGTGTTTAGGGTCGGTTTGATTGCGAGGGTTGCTGGCAGGCAGGGGTCCACATGCTATTTTCCTTGGGATTGCTGGCTGGGCTCAGATTTGAGTTTGTTGCGGAGGCTTTCCACTCGCCCTCCGAACAGTTGACGCAGTTGCAGATTGAAGACGGCATCGAGGCTCCCAGGACATATCTTTGCCGGCACCTCGAAATCCTCCTCAAGCATCTCCCAGAACTGCTGCTGCCTGTGGACTTCTAAGGTTCAACGGAGGAGCAGTGGGAGCCATCAGTAGCAAGGAAAGGGGTCGCAGCATTAGCTTTGTGGTTCTGGAGTCACGACTTCCCCGAACACCATGCCACGAAGCAGGCGTGATGCCGAAGACAGAGATAATGCGCTAAGTGCTAAAATCGGGGCTTGCAAGGGCTTGCAGGTGCCACTTGAGACCCTGCACAACCGAGCTACCCTGTCAACACACGATGTCAACTAGAGTTCTTGTTCAGGAACTTAACTTAGGATACTAAAATGCACATCTATAGTAAATAATGCTTGCGGTGACTGAAATTAAGTTCCTTAACAGGAACCCAGCAAACCTCCATCCTGCCCAAACCCAAGGGCTGGCGAGCGAAAGCCCGAGAAACTCTCTGAGCCTGTCGTTCAACTCGCGCTTCACCACCCGCGTATCCTCTGAGCCAAAGCTGTGCCAGGAGCTTTTGTTGTTGGTTGGGAGGCGGGGGGGCGGGGGTTAGACAGGATGTAGGGTAACGGCTTCTGTGTTTATGTTGGGGTCGAAGATTTGAGTGAAGACTTCGGCGGATTCGATGCAGGTGTCGGACTTCCATAGGCAGAAAATGCAGCAAAACTCGCGATCGAGCATCATATCTGCAATCACAGACAGCTCGCTGGCACTGCTCTGCACTGCTCTTGCTCGTACGCCTGCTCCAGGGCTGGCAGGTTGCAGTGCGCGAGTCCTACGACCCCGAAAATGCCCAGGTCTAGGTTTTGGCTATCCGCACTATCCTACACCCGGCTCCGTCAATACCTCCCAACTCGGGCCATGGCTGTCGTCTCTGTGATGGCCACGGCATCCTCGCAACGCTTCCCGAAAGACTAGGTCGCGATGCTCTCAACCCAAAGCCAGGACTCACCCAGCACCCTGCGTCCCTGCTACCCAGCTTTGATCACTTGAACGGGCCCCAACACTATAGATCCAACAGCCTTAACCTTCACCATTCGAAATCCCTGTGTGAGAGTCTCTTGCAACTTCATTTTGAATATTGTGACTCTAAGTATTACTAGTAAGTATTCTTATCACTATGAGTGCTGCTGCTGCTGCTGCTGCTGCTGCTGCTGCTGCTGCTGCTGCTGCTGCTGCTGCTGCTGCTGCTGCCACCACGACTACTACTACAACTACAACTACAACTACAACTACAACTACTACTACTACTACTACTACTACTACTACTACTGCTACTACTACTACTACTACTACTACTACTCCTGCTGCTGCCACTACTAGTACGGCTGCTACTAGTACTACTACTAGTACTACTACT
>CAJNDV010000147.1:0-13060 GCA_905221635.1 Symbiodinium sp. CCMP2456
GTTTAGGGTTTAGGGATCCTCCTATTTAGGGTTTAGGGCTTTCAGTTTAGGGCTAAGGGCTTGGGGTTTAGGGCAGCCTGGGAGTCTTTTGGGATTCGGCGGGGATCCTCCTATTTTGGGCTTAGGGCTTAGAGCCACGAAGACTATAGGGTTTAAATAACAATAGGTAGAGAAGTTTAGGGTTTAGGGTTTAGGGTGCAGCCTGGGAATTTCTTGGGATTAGGCAGGGATCCTCCTACTTTGGGCTCAGGGCTTAGAACCTAAAAACCCTAAACACACCAGAAAAAACCTACAAACCCTAAAACCCTAGAGTCTCTATGTAGGGTTTGGGGTTTAGGGTTTAGGGTTCAGCGTTTAACGCTTAGGGTTTAGGGCCTAGGGTTTCGGGCCCAGGGGGTAGGGTTTAACTAGGTTAGGGCCAGCGTTTCGGGTTCGAAGCGGGGATTTATAAGGTTAGGCTTTTAGGGCTCAGGATACCTCAAGGTAACATACATCAAGAATAGCCCGAGAAGCGCTACTACGAACATTTACAAATTGTTTCCACGATAATTACAACGACATCATCAGAAGCAATGCGAATAGTAATAGTCAGGGCTTAGCTTAGGGTTGCGGCCACAAAAAGGGTACGGCTTTCTGGGGTTGAGGGTTGAGGATGTTAAGGTTCTACAGCGGTCTCGAGTAATTTTGGTAGTGGAGACTTTAGTCCTTATCGAGTTATACCTACAGCCTACGTTCAAGCCTTTACCATTCCAGCCCTTGAGGCCCCATGAACACATCCGCAGTGATTCAGGTTTCTTCGCATCGTCCTGGCAAGTCCATCTCTGCTTGAGCAGTCTCTCAACCCCAAAACGAACTCTTTTGTGGGGGTTCTAGGACAATCCTATGGCTAAGAACTGGGGTTCGGGGCTTAGGATCCTATGGCTAAGAGATACTTGACCCATATGGGGGTTTCCGATAAATAGGGGACCCTAATATAGTACCCTAAATAGTAGGATCCTTATTATAAGGACCCCCAAATAAGGCACCCTAAGTTTCGGAAACTTCCATATGAAGAAGCAGCCATATGCAAACACACCGCCCCTGAAAGTGGCAGCTCAGGCCGAGCTACGCTTCCAAGCCAACGAGCCCCAGGACCAGACCGATCTGCACCAGGGAGTTGGCGCTATCTCTTGGGGCTTGATACTTAAAGGATCATGGGACTTAGTAACTGGGGTTATAATTACGGTAACTATACTTATGATTACTTATAACCCCAATTAAGGTACTTATAACCCTACTTACTAAGTAAGTACGGTTCTACTACAGGGTTACACGTGTGTTAATCGGGTTCTTCAGGGTCGTGCACGGCTTCTATTTGGGCGAATATAGGGGCTCTAATAATTAGAATAGGGTTTTGGGGACCTTAATACTATAGCTATAATAAGGAACCCCCAAAATAATATAGGTAGTTATTGCGGCCCGTATATTATCGTTGACTTAAAGCTTATGCAAGGCATGAGGGGGTTTGAGGGATTTAGGGCGTACGAGTAGCGCCCTCATCCCATAGCCCCTTGCAGAACACTGATGATGAAGCCTGCAAAGTAATATTGAGGCCTCCATAATTACCTATATTATTTTGGGGGCCCAAAACCCTATTCTAATCCTTAAGGCCCCTACAGTAGCTATGAATCCTGTGGGCCCCGCGAGTTTCGAGCCCCTCCTC
Source organism: Symbiodinium sp. CCMP2456 (assembly GCA_905221635.1). Lineage (NCBI taxonomy): Eukaryota > Dinophyceae > Suessiales > Symbiodiniaceae > Symbiodinium > Symbiodinium sp. CCMP2456. The sequence continues at coordinate 1,703 of CAJNDV010000147.1, forward strand.
AGTACAGAAGACCGAAACCCGTTCATGCAACTTATCTGCAGAACCTGCCCGACGAATGTAGGGGCCTTAATAATTAGAATGAGGTTTTGGGGTATGTTATACTCTAATTAGAATCGGGACCCCCCCCCCCCCACCACAATAGTATTGGCAATTATTTAGGCCCCTATATTGCTTAGCTATGCTCTTATTTCCAGAAACAGCCGTCACGCGCTCCCAGTCATTAGCAAACAGAGCAGGTAAGTTCGACACCACCAGTCATGAGCTGCATGCTAAGTCCCGTGATCAAAATAAGCCTCGAACATAGACCTTCAACTTTTAAGGCCAACACCACACTGTGTGGTAGATTAAGCAGGCCCCCCTAAGCCCTGAAACACCAATAACCATATCTTTAAAAACTCATGGTAAACCCCCAGGAAGGGTTGATACAACCAACGTCTAACTGTAACAAGTTTATTTAACACGAAGATTAAACCTGCAAAAAAATATTCCTTATCCTGCATGCCCTAAAGAACGTTTATGTAACATAGCAAGACCTGTAAAACCCTCAAGGAACCTAGTGCACAAGAACCCCCAAGCCCAAACCCTAAACCCCGCCTGGACCAGGACCAGTCCTGCCAGTGCCTCGCTTTTAATCAGATCCAACGGGTGTTTAAAGGGTGTTTAGAGGAGGTTCAGAGGGGGTTTAGAGTGGGTTTAGGGCGGGTTTAGAGGAGTCTCAACTCTCAGTTTTCGCGAGAACCTCTCACATACTGTTTAGAGTGTGCTCTTTGGGCGGGTTGTTAGACTAAAGATTGTTGATTACTGCAAAGGTGTGTGCAGCCTTTATACGATGTCTGCTAGGGCTTGCGTTGCTCTTGGGTGTTTGTAGGCATGAATACGGTTGATGATATGAATTCTCCGTTGCCCATACCCAGGAATATACCATAATTCCCATAGCTTAAGGACCTTAAGGCAATGCAGGATTTATATCATCAACAGTACTAACAAGCCCCCTTTGGACAGGACAGCCGTCTCTAGGGGCTTCTGCTTAAGCAGGGAAGGCAATACTCACAATCAGGCGTATGCCACAAATCCCATCGTCTGAGTAATGTAGGGGCCTTGGCAATTTTTAAATAAGGTTTTGGGGTATATTATGCTACAATTGGAACAAGGAGCGAGTCTGAAGCCGGGAGCCCCCAGCCCCCAGCCCCCAGCCCAAATCACGGAACCTCTTCTGGTAAGCCTCGTAGCAACTTTTTGAGCCTTGAGGTTTGGAGGATATCTTCTGGACTTGGCTGCAGAGGCTTGCTGAGATGTTCTGTCGGCCCTGCAATCGTGCCAGGTGCACAAGAGCTACTTTCAGAACATGTTGAGCCCAAGACATAGAACATCAAAGGGAAACAAAGTGCACCTTCAAATTTTCGAAACCCTACAAATACCCTGCTAATGCCCTTTTTAATGGTACCATTATGAGCCGTTCATGCCCTGTTCACGAAACAAACCCTCGACGAGTACTTGCAGTCTGCTCGCATAGCGCCGCCAGTTGCATGCTCCGGATGACCGCCGCTTTGCCATTCGGGACGAGGAGTGCGGCTAGAACAACACTAGCCAACGGTATGGACAGTAATGTAGGGGCCTTAAGAAGTAGAATAGGGTTTTGGGGTATCTTCTACTAGACTTATAATAAGTAACCCCCCCAAAATAGTATAGGCAACTATTGGGGCCCCTATATTAGGATCTCTTCAGCCCATAGCCAGGGTTTAGGGCATCGGGGCCTTGGGGGTGAGGAGCTCAGGCTCAGGGTTTAGAGTGCTAATTTACCCAGAACCGTGGGAGGATCCACAAAGTAGATCCCCAAAGGGGGTTCCTATAAAGAGCCCTTAGTAGTATAGGGTCCCAAATTAAGGGTTCTAGTTTCTAGATCCTTCCGGGGGTCTGGGTAAGCTTATCACTATTGCTGTTACTATTGCTATTAGTACTAGTTAACGATTGTTACTAGTGTTAATATTAGTACCTTAGGATTACAACTGTTACTACTTTCAGGGACTCTACCATCTGCAATGCTTGAAGCTCTTGGAAACAGCAAACGACTGCCGGGTGACAGGTTCCACTCTCCCCCACACTCGTTTCGGGTTTAGGGTTTAGGGGTTTAGGGTTTAGGGTTTAGGGCTTAGGGTTTAGGGTTTCAATCTTTGGAGAGGGGGCCTTTGCAGTTTGTCCATACACAGGGTTTGGGGAGTATTATATAAGACTTAAGGACCCTATTGCTGATAGTTATCTGGTAATTAGTCTTAAACCTTAAACGCTTAACCACCAGGTAGCTGTAGTGTAGGGGTCTTATTGCTAGACTAGGGTATTCAAGTATACGGTTGGTGATCTAAATCCTGCATGACCTGAAGGACCTTAAACTATAGGAATGATGGTATTTTTCTTATCATGGGCAATGCGGGATTTATATCATCAACCGTATCACAATCATTGTGAGGAGCCCTGCGCAACATAGGCAGCCATGAAGGGTTCCTTGACAGGTGGGGGGTGTTGGCATGGTAGGCCCCAATACCCCCAAACCAAAACCGTGTATCCTAACCCTAGCGTGGTTTAGGGTTTAGCCTACTAAATCCGAAGCTTGTTTTTTGGCATACCCTCAGCCGTGAATCCAGAAGCCCACAACCTGAGACGCTAAGCTCCCAAAACCCTTGAAGGAACCCTTTAGCACTCCACCCTAAACCCTAAACCCTTTAGTACGCCACCCCTTCAAGGTGCCCTTAGAGTACTTTGCCTGGACCTTGAAGGAACCCCCGCAGAATGTGTGGCCTGGGTCCCAAGACCCCTGAGCGTAAACCCCAAACCGAGCACAAAGGTCGTTGGCTTCATAATAAGGGCTTGGGGTAGAGTATACTTATAGTATAGTATACTATAGTACAGACTAGTAGAAGAGAGTATAGTATGATGTAGCGTAGTCTGGTATAGTATGGTATGGCGTGGTATGGTACAGTAGAGTCGAGTTTTGCAGAGTGTCGGTTTTGGAAGGTTGACGCACAGAACTGAGCTAGAACTAAAGAGACACAGACAACCCCAAACTCAAGACTCAAGACCGTGGTGCAACACCACAGGCCAAGCACACCAACCTCAATCAGACACTTCCTACCCACTTCAATTTCCTCAATACAGGGGCCTTAGTGATTAGAATAGGGTTTTGGGGCCCATTATACTATAATCTATAACAAGGAACCCTCCAAATAGTATCGATAATTATTTAGGCTCCTACATTAACATCCGAAACTTCTTCGTCCGGCGCTCCAACAATGGCCCGGGACCCTCCGCACAAAAAGCCAAGGCGATTTGCTGCAAGCTCAAAGAAAGGGTTCCGTAAACGCAGGGGCGATTCGTGTAGATGTTCTTATCCTCAGAATCTGGCTAGATTTGGGCCCCCTTATTTAAGAATCTAGCTAGATTTGGGCCCCTGATTTTCTGAAATCCTCCCGACCTGATGTCCCCGGTTTGCGTCACCTCGGTGAAGCGCAGGGCGCACGAGTCTCACGAGTGTGGGGCTTTGGCATGGGGAAAAGCTGGGACTTCAGATTTTTGGCTTAAGCTGAACATGGAAAGCATATATGAGAACTCAATTCTAAGCCTGAATCTTAAACGGTCTTGGATGGGGCTTAAGGAGTTTGAAACGAATTCTTCAGGTTCCCAAACCCCAAACCATAAACTCTCGACGCGACGTTCATGTATCTGGAATCCTTCCACCCGTCTGACGACGAAAGAGCATAACCGGCAGCGTGCAGAGACCGATTGAACAAGGGACACCAAGCATCTCGATGGTCCGTTGGCTGCAAACAGAACACTGCCAACTTTTTTTTGAGCCTTACCAGGGACCCTAATTAAGAGAACCACACCGTCAATGCCACGATGGCCGCCTCTTTGAGAGACATGACCGCAAGAGCTTGCACTCGTCGCATGATGTCGTCCATTTCCCGCTTCGTGAGGTAAGCCGTTATGTTTCTACTGGTCCAGGAAGTTTGACGAAGACGGAGCCGCCCTCATTCGTTGTGCCAGACGAAACCCGTAGCAGCAGTGATTTCCTCGAGGAGGCGACCAATGCACCCGGCAAAGTAGGTCGATGCTCAAAAGAAAGTTGAGGTTAGAAGTGGTAGTAGTAGTAGTAGTAGTAGTAGTAGTAGTAGTAGTAGTAGTAGTTGGAGAAGAAGCAGTAGTACAAGTAGTTGCAGCAGCAGCAGCAGCAGCAGCAGCAGCAGCAGCAGCAGCAGCAGCAGCAGCAGCAGCAGCAGCAGCAGCAGCGGCATCAGCAGTAGTCGCCGTCGCAGGTGGTGGTAGTGGTAACTACGGTTGTAAGATCACTTCGGGGCTGAGTAGGTAACCTTTGACCTTTTGGGGCTTATATAACCCTACTACAACTCTAAAGCTTAAACGGGTAGCCTTTTTCTGGCTTAGAGTACTCCGCTTCTAAGATCAGGGATCGGGATTTCGGGATGAAGTTGTACATGGGGTCGGAATACGCCAGCATTACCCGAAGCTACTACGGTTATCCCCTTGTAGGCCCTAAATTAAAGCCTGCATACTGTATACGGTATACCCCTTCAATAATGTAGACAATCCGACTCAATGTCTTCAATCGGTACTGGAGGCATTTGTTCCACCCTTCACCCTCAGGCCAGACCCCGCATCCCGTTTTGCACCCTTTAAGAACCCTTTAAAAGGACCCTTGCAAGGAACCCTTAGAGAACCCTTTAAAGGATTCGAGAAACAGACCGACGTAATTAGTGGCCCAGTGCAGCTTGCTCACCGGCATCTTCGCAGAAAGGCTGGTGGACACCTGACTTGAAAGATCAAGACGCTACTGAAACCCAACCCCCAACACGTGGCTCAATTCGGGTTTTGAGTTAGAAGTGCCAAGAATTACCAGCATCACCTGAATAGAAGTATACTGTAGTAATAATAATACACCTCTCCAATTATGAAGGCCTGGTTTGTAGGGTCCTAAACCTCAAGCCCCAAACCCAATACCCCAAACCCCAAACTCTAAACCCCAAGCCTTAAACCCTAAACCCTAAACCCCAAACCCTAAACCCAAACCCTAAGCCCTAAACCCTAAGCCCTAAACCCTAAGCCCTAAACCTTATGGGGTTTCAGGCTTCAGGGCTTCGGGGCTTGCAGGATTTCGGGTTCACCCCACGATCTCCTTCCGTGTACGCCTTCACATATGGGTAGTTCTCTGAATTCGGATTTAGGGTTTAGGGCTTCAGGGTTTAATTAGGGCTTCAGGGTTTAAGGTTTTAGGGTTTAGGGGTTCAGTTTAGCTTCTAGGGTGTAAAAATGAGCGCTTCTCTAAGTCAGGTTCCCTTTTAAGGTCCTTAGTCTAAGGGTGACGCACTATTTTGGGGGATCTACACTTAGGGGCTGAGTACCCTAGCCCAAAAAAGTTAACCCGTTTGAGTTCTACTTAAAGGACCATTAAGTTCATCAACTTGTGATTAAGGGTGCGACTAAGTAAGATCTTCGTAAGTACTACTGTACAAGTCGTGGATCATGGGACTTAGCAACTAGGGTTATAAATAAGGTAACTATCCTTATAATTACTTATAACCCCAATTAAGGTACTTATAACCTTACTTACTAAGTCCCATGATCCTCCAAGTAGTAGAATTATAAGAGCCCCAAAAGGTCAAAGGTTACCTACGCAGCCACTAAGTACCAGGGGGACCCTAGTTCGGAGCACGACCCACATGACGGGGTCGTTATAGGGCTTTTAGGGTTTTTAGGGGTTTAGGTTCCGCGCTAGTTCTGACCGAAAGCGTGTTCTGCCATGCAACAGAAAAAAGAAGCCTTGAAATGTGCAGTCGAAAGCAAGGATCCAGAAACCCGCAATTTCCAGCCTTCACGTCTAAACCCCCCACCAAAAACCCACACACTCTTCATTACCTTTAGGGTCTAGCGTCTAGGGCTTACTTGGAGGATCCTGGGACTTAGTAAGTAAGGTTATAAGTACCTGAATTGGGGTTATAAGTCATTTAGTATAGTTACCTAAGTTATAACTCTAGTTACTAAGTCCCATGATCCTTTAAGTACGGCCTCATCCGGGTAGTTTTTCTGTAAATTAGGGTCCCTTTTAGGTTCCCGAAATGTACATATAAAGCGGTCCCTGAAAGGGACACTCTTTTGGAAAACTACCCATCTACACGCAATCCTCAATGAATGTGTTTTGGCTTCGCCTCCCCCAGCCAGCCGCTGTTGCACCTCGGAGCAGAGGTGCTTTCCCAGACAATTCAAGCCCTTTACGGAAGACCTGCAGTGCCAAATATCCGCTGGTGTGAAGGATTAAAAAAATAACCTTAACCCCAAACCCAAACCCTAAACCCAAAGTTTTGGGGTCTTTGTCTCTTAGTTTGTTGGTCTGCGGCTACAGGCATGTTTCAAACCACAACAATAACGCTCAAGGTCTATTCCTTCAGTCTCTGCTATGCCCTAAACCCTGCGCCCTAAATCCCGAAACCTTAAACGCTAAACCTTACTTGGAGGGTCGGGGGGACTTCGTAAGTAGTTGTTTTATAGAGTTGTAAGCACCAGGACCCCACTCAGGCTCCCACTGAGGGCTCGATAAGTCTACGTATTACCTACTTACTAAGTCCCCCGGCCCGACCCTCCAAGTAAACCACAACCCCCTAAACCCCTAAACCCTAAAGCCCTAAACCCCTAAACCCTAAACCCCTAAGCCCCTAAACTCTAAACCCCTAAACCCCTTGACCCCTAAACCCTAAACCCAAGAAGCTTCCAAAGGCGGTGTCCAACTTAAGCTCGCATAACGCTTCCACTTTCTCTTCCGGAGGCGGAGCTTAAGCTACTAAGTGTTTGGGGGTGAAGGGTTTTAAGGTTCCAGATTCAGGGTTGAAGGCTTAGGGTTTATAGTTTATGGTTTAGGGTTAGGTACCCGTTTTGCTACTAGTCGGCTTTTAGAAGGAGACCCGATGTAAAACTATGAGACCCAACACGGGGCTTCGGACGGGTTCTTCTGCTTCATTGTCTTAGACTTAGGGTGGAGAGATTTAGAACAGGATGTTGGAGACTTAAATATTTAGGGCTTACGGCTTACCTGTTTACCCTTGTCTACGTACTAAGGCCCCTACTTTATGGATCTTGTCTCTCACGGTCTTGTGGCTATGTAGGACTTCGCACCAACAGGCCACCGGAAACCCTAAACCCTGAAGCTAAACCCTGGACTGAGAGGCTGAGTCCTGAACGCTCATATAGGGGCCTTAATAGTTAGAATAAGGTTTTGGGACCCAATATACCATAATCATAATAAGGAACCCCCAAAATAGTGTGGGAAATTTTTCAGGCCCCTATATTGATCCATGACTCCTACACCCTCAGACCGGCTTAGGCTTTGTGAAGCGCCCCTCCAGGCAAATTCCGCATTTTGACGATGGCTTCTTTACAGGTTCCAGCTTCCCTAAACCCTAAACCCTAAACTCTAAACCCAAAACCCTAAACCGTTCACAATTCTTTCAAGAGGACTCCTTCAAGACTTCCTTTAAGGGTAAACCCGACAAAGCCCTTCTAAAGCGTTGACGAGACCCCCTCAAGCCTTACAAAATCCTGGCAAGACTCTCGCCAGAGCCCTTGTGTAAGACAAGGTTTCTATGATGGTACTATAGCAAGGGAGACTATGAAGGGCTTCTAAACCCCCCGAGCCCTCAACTTTTTAACTGTAATAATGTCTTTTGCTCCTGCGAACACCGGCCACAGGCTTCTCCTTGCCATATGCATCATCGATCTCAGCCAGAGGGCTTCTCTTGAGTTCTTTATATAACCATGGCGAGCTGATCCTGGCTGCCGCCTTCACCGATCCCAGCAGGGATGCCTGCCGCTAGAATTGTCCCGATGCTCGTTTCCGTTTCCGAAGGAATGGTCATCCCCACAGCGAGGCACCGTGAAACCAAGGTTTCAAGTTTCGTGTATAAGTTGGCCTCACCGGCACCGGCGAGCACGGCAATGACACCAAAACTCTACTCCAGTTTCTAAGGCCTAAACCCTAAACCCTTATATTCATCCCTTCTAGTACTCCCTGGCAATAACCTTGTTACAGTAAGGGACCCCTGAGAGAAATATTGTCCAATATCACAGAGCAACTAAAGGTTGACTGTTGGGATTATATAAGGGTTTACGGGCTACCACAAAAAAAGTTGAAAGTCTACTACGAAACCCTAAACACCAGAACAGAAGCTCAACAAGGGCAATGCACGACGAGAGATAAGCTGCGCGCCCCCCAGCGAAAGGCGGGAGACGAGCTTCGCGAATTTGCGAATTACCCAGAGACTCCAATATCTTAATTAGGGAATATACCTTAAATTATAGTAGGATTCTTAACATGATTTAAGGTATATTCCTTAATTAAGGGATATTAGAGTCTCTGGGTAGGCTCAGAAGCAAGCAGGCAACGGACGAGGTGTGATTCGGAATTCGGGGGATGCCATTCGAATCTTTCAGGCTGGGACGCGGGACCTCTTCGGGATGTCAATGAAGGAACAACATTAGCAAAACAAAGGTTAAAGGTCACCGTAACCCTAAGCCCCATAATAACTACCCTAACCCTCAACCCTAAACCCTAGCCTTAATCATTGAGGTCTTTCTTGAAAGCTCCCGAACCCGACGGCTGCCTGAAGCAGCTCTTCCTTGATGCCACACATGGATTCCTCTGCAAAGCATCTCGCAACTCAAGGGCTTAAGGTTTTGGTATTCTGAATGTCGGCGTCGGACTAATCAGGAATAGTTTCCCCTTTATGGCCCCAAATATAACTATACTGTCATACCCCTTCTCAAAAAAATGTTCTAATCATGGAGGCCGCTACTTTACCTGGCTTCCTAGCTTTTCGGGATTCTTAAGACTTTCAAGGCCTTTTGACTTTTAGGCTTGGCGTGTGGGCTTTGTGATAGGCATAGCGGGTCGATGAGTTTGAAGCCGTACTTCTAGAGTTCTGGTTTTAGGGTTTTTGGGTGTTGAAGTTTTTTTTTGGGTTTCAGGGTTTTCGATTTAGGGCTCTGTGCTTTAGGCTTATCGTATGTGGTCATCATGTCTGGTCCTCTTGCCAGTGGGCTTTTACATAGGGTTTTGCTATGGTGCTGTAAAGTTATATGAACAATGTGGCGTCTTATGGTTTTGAAGGGGTCTGCAGGGGTAGAGTTCATCAACTACAGGGGTTCCATGCAAAGGCTGTTTGTAGATTCAATTGTTCGGGTTCGCGGTGTTTGAACCCCAAAGGCGTACCGCAATGCACTTGTGTCTTGATAAAGGCCTACTCCTCGCCTAAACCCTAAACCCCGAACAAGAGAACCCTCAGTGAAGCAAGTCGCCTCAAGTTGTACAAGGATTCTAGTGGGGAACCCTCCACTACCTGACTTTGAACCCAATAACGTAGCCTAAACGTTAGCCCCGTTAATCACTTAAGAACTCCACACTCTAGACCCCGAAATTTGTCCACGGGAGGAGTTTCCAGCAGGAACCTGTGACTCAGGGCCAAGAACTTTCAACCTGAATGCAGAAAGCTCTCTGAACCCAAGAACCACGGGAAATATCTTTCAACCAAAGTAAGGAGCCCTGCGTGCCTTAAGATTTCGGGTTTTGGTCCAGGGAAACCGCCACAACGCCAGACACTTACCTCGAGCCCTTAAGTATACCTTAAACCCTAAACCCTAGCCTTGTAGACATGAAGGTTTATATAAGGTTTAGGGCAGAAGCCCTTAAAAAACGGGAGCCCTTCCTATAGAACCCCATAGTACCCTCATAAAACCTTAAGGCTACCCTGTTATATGGAACCCTATAGTAGCCCTACAGAAACCCTCAAAGGAACCCTGTCGTGGAACCCCTAAAGCACTAAAACCCTAAACCCTAAAAATCGAAATCCCGAACGCCATCATAGAAAACCTTAGCCAAACCTTTAACAGAAGCCTTTGAACAGTCTCCCAGCTGTAAGCTATAATTAGTACCCTTCACGAAAAGCACATGAGCAAAAAATAGTATAGGGATATCCCATATACACCCCTTATCATGAAGCCCAGCAAGGTAGGGATATCCCTATAAAATGCTTATGCTTAGATCCTTTTCGGATTCCTAACTATCATGCGCTGAAAAAATCCCTTGAAGGATCCCCCACCCTATAATGCCCCTAACCCTTTATAGTACCCTTCAAGGGAACCCCATTATAGAACCTTATCATGCCCTTAAGGAAACCCTTGAAGGATCCCCCCTCCTAAGCTTGCAAAAAGGGGGGGGCCTGGAGGTTTCGAAGGGCCGCCGGCATGCGCTGAAGCAGCTCCCGACCTCCAGGAGGGGATGAGGGTTCAGGGGTTTAGGGGCGTAGAGGTTAGGTTTTAAGTTTATTAGCTTTAGCCGGCTGGGGTTTAGGGGTTTAGGGGTTTACGGTTTAGGAAAAACGGTACCCCCTTTTTCCTTCTGTTAGTTTTGAAGAAGGAGACACTCGAAAATAACAAGGGCAAGCGCGTATTATTAGGAGACCTAGAAAGATGCAAAGGGGATCTCGGCTTTAGGGCTTGGAGGCTTGAGGGTGAAAATGCTTAGGTTTGAGGGCCAGGAGCTTGGGGTTCAGGTTTAGGGTTTAGGGTTGTATGGGTTTTAGCGTTAAAGGTGTCCAACGCTGACCGCATTCGGGATTTCGGCTTCAGGGTTTAGGCTAAGGTGTTTGCCAGGCTTGGAGAGGCGGGCCACCTGGAAATCAAATTTACGCAGAAACCACTGCGCGTGTTTGTGGAGGGCATTGTGCGCTTCACATTGATGGTGCGAAGGGGTGAGGCAGCCTAAACCCTAAACCCTAAACCCTAAATAAAGCTGTTTCCTCCAGCGAGCCGCCGAGCTCCTTGAGTTCTTCCTCCTTAGGCAGCCTCGCTGCCTCCACTTCCGCTTGGAGTTTTTCCAACTCCTCATTCCATTCCACACGTCAATGCAAGGGTTTAGGGTTTAGGGTTTAGGGTTTAGGGAGTTTCCAATAGCACTGCTGCAGCAGGCACTGTGATCTCCGTATCAAATTGGAGCTGCTCCAGCGGAACGCCCTCCGCCACATGGACTCCACCTTCCGGGCCTGTAAAGCTTTCTCCGAATACTTTTCCGCTGCAGTTTTCAATTTGTCCCAGTCACGCACAGGTTGAATCCATGGGCCCTTAGTCTTATATACCTACTATAGAGGGACCCGAGAACCCCCCTAAGGGCCCATATTAGGGGCCCATAGGCCTAAACCCTAAACCCCTAAACCCCTAAACCCCTAAAACCCTAAACCCTAAAACCCTAAACCCTAAAACCCTAAACCCTAAAACCCTAAACCCCTAAAGCCCTAAACTCGAGCGAGG